>JAPDFK010000185.1:0-92251 GCA_027569635.1 Lasiosphaeriaceae sp. G1095 | reverse complement strand
CCCCCCCCCCCCCCCCCCCCCCCCCCCCCCCCCCCCCCCCCCCCCCCCCCCCCCCCCCCCCCCCCCCCCCCCCCCCCCCCCCCCCCCCCCCCCCCCCCCCCCCCCCCCCCCCCCCCCCCCCCCAGGACACTGATAAGGGGCAGGCAACTTTTTGCTCACTCCCCTCTTTGTTTTTCTTGTTTATTATTTTTTTTTTTTTCAGTCTTACGTTTTGTCTTCCTTGTTCTTGAATTATGTTCTTTGGGGTTGAGATATCCATTTTCTATTTTTCTTTTTTTCTTTTTCTTTTAAAAGCAAATCCCTTTTACCTACCTTGAGAAATTGGACTTACATACCTCCCCGGTTATGTGTTTTGCCTGCTTAACCTCCTTGTCACTACTATAGGGTACTTTGCGCGCGACTGCTGATATTGGGCACCTATGCATTATTCTGACGTCCGTACGTACGTACAGGTACATATATGTAGGCAAGGTAGGTAGTTGGCCGAGTAAACGTGAGAGTTGTTTCATCATCAAACAAAGTAGGTGGATTTGAAATGAGGTGGGTAGTAGGTCAATATATAACATGTCTACCTTACCTACCTCCCTATATGACCCACCCGACCCCCTTGCTCTGCCCTGCTATCTCTTTAAGCGTGCAATTCGCCAATTTCAGGGGTCTGACCGATAGAATCATCCAGATGCTAACAATTACCTATATATGTGACTACGGGATACATCCAGCTACTTACAAGACGCTAGTAGTTTGCAACTGAAAACCCCTGAAAACCCCCTAGAATTTACGGCGGAAGAGCCTTGTCTGGTAGCCAAGAGGTCGTTTGGGGCCTACTTTGGAAATGGCGAATTGCACGCTTAAAGAGATCCACGACAGACAGAAGGGATATTATACATGCCCCCAACCCTCCTATAACCCTCCCTCCCTCAGACATGAGGCGTGCAAGTTATTGCCTTGTATCGTGGATATTTATTTAATTTTCTCCTTTGATACTTACACTGTCTCTCTTCTCTCTCCCCTCGGAGCTCCTCCCGCCGCCGCCCAAATGATGAATGTGAACGCCTATGCGGGGAAAATGCTGAACCCGCCGTCCTATCCCGTCTCCTAATGCCCCCGAGTTTTGCCTCCCAGTTTCCCCATTGTATGATTGCTGTGTGTGTGTGCCTCTATTAAAACAAGCGCCTGGCCTTCTTAAGAAATTAGGGGGATTTGTACAATGTTACACGGTGATGTTGTTGTGGGTTTGTTTGGTTTACAGTATTTCAAGCTTGAAAAGACCTGGGTATATGCTCGACCCGAAACCGGACGAATAAGATCGCAGAGAAGAAAAAAAGTGGAGTGGGGGAGGATGTTGTATGTATGCATTAGATGTATGCATGGCACGGTATAGTCGGTCCCCTTGGTTATTGGTATGAGACTCAACCTCTCCAAGAAAGGGAGTCAACTTCCGGGGGGGGGGACTTAAGGGAAGGAGGGACAAAAGGGGTTCCCACATCCAGTCCCAGTCCGAGATTATATTCATACAGTACAGTGGAGTCGTGTATCCGGTCGTCGCTAGCTTGCAGTTCGGTTTTTCCAGGAGATATTGGTTGGTTGCTTACGCCGGTGTGTCGAGCAGGTGGAGGATGCCCTCGTACATGCCAAACATGATGGCGGCGCTGGGCACGGTCCGGAGCAGGTGCGGCGTCATGCCGCCGTACAGGCCGACCATGCCCTCCTCCTTCAAGACCAGCTTGAAGCATTGCAGCAGCCCTGTGTACTTTGGTCGGCCGTTAGCCATCGGGGCCTGTCGAAGTCTTGTCCGTGCGACCTCGTGGGGATACGTCAAGATGGCGGCGAACAGCTTGGCACCGCCCGCAGCGACAATCTTGCCCGTCCAGTCGATCGTGTGGTCCCACCACATCTTTGATCGGCCGCTAAGTGTGATACGCTCGTCGCGCAGGAGCAGCGAGCGCTTCATCTGCTCGTACAGCACCCACTGCAGTGTCGTCTCGGTCACGCCCAGATAACTTGCGCTCATGCCCTTATAGAGGCCGCGGAGCCCTTCGTTGCGCAGCACCTGGCGGATGCAGTCCCAGCTGTTCTTGTAGCGCCGCGTCGCGATGCCGCCGCCACTCTCGGCCGCTACGTTCTTGTCCAGCTGCAGGCGTGTCTTGACCATCCAGATGGGGTTGGTCGCCGTACTCGTCACGATGCCGGCCGTCAGGGCCGCGCACAGGTGCACCCAGGCTGTGTCCTTGCCGCCATTGAGGTTCTCAGCGATGAGGCGCTTGCTGTTACCGTATGTGAAGAATGTGATGGCGCGCGCCGGCACCACGCCGATCAGGTTTGGTCCTAGCCCCTTGAAGAGCGCCCGCGTCCCCTCCTGTCGGTATACGGCCGCGAGGATCTGGCCCGTCTCCTTGAAGTGGTATGCTGCCGTTCGGAGGGGGTTCATGGCGACATTGCCGTGCGCCGCCCGCGATGCCTTGAGCTGTGCTTGGTAAAAGTCGGACTGGAGCCGTGTCTTGAGCACGTCGAGCGGCGCTGTGAGGGTCGCAGCCGTCATGCCGCCAATTCTGGACAAGGCGCGTGAGCTTTCTTTCTTTCTTTTTCTGTCGATTGTTTCGGGTGCCCCTTGACTTACCCTCCTGCGACAAAGTGCGCCCACGACTTTGCGAACGGAACCTTCTCCTCGACTTCACCTAGTGTCCCAGGAATGACATCGCCCATCTCTCGGGACTGGATGAGCGGGATGTCGTCGGATTTATCGCGGTGGCCACCAGGCAGCGTCCTCCTGGTGGCAGCAGATGCTGAAGCCATGGTCTCTGGGTTCTCGCTTCCTCCCACGATGTGCCGTCTTGGCTGGCTGCTCGGCTTCGTCGATCAAAAAGTCGAAGTTGGCGCAAGGCTGTGTTTTGTGGCCGAAGGTGGGGAGGAACGAAGCACAATTGATTTCGTATTATTAAAAGGCGGATGTCATCTCACTAGAGAGAAGGTGGTATCCGTTTCGAGCCGTAGCGGGTGGGGGAGAATTGTAAAAAGAGTGTGGTATGTGTTGTGGTTGAGGAGGTTGAGGACGGCAAAGACAAAATAATTATTATATCATTATCGCCGATAAGAAGCTGCAACCGGGGATTTACTTTAGCTTTTTTTTTTTTCTTTAGCTTGCTTGACGCGTCGGTCCAGACCCCACGGTCGGCTAATCCCCGGGAATAAGAGTTCATGCACGTCATTTAGCGCGCCCCTTTTTTTGGTCTTCTCCTTTTCTGGACATGGGGTGGATGGTCATCGACAAACCCTTTGTTTCCGCCGTGGTATGGCACCTTGTTGTCACTCTTCAAAAGGGTCAGAATAGCCATTCTAGTTCATAAATTTGCACATTTTTTTATCTTTCAAATTTTCCTTGCCCTATTTTGCGTTGTACTCCATGACTTTGCCCACGGGGAAGTGGCGTTTTAGGTTAGACGCATCAAGGTATGCTTGAAACCGGCGAGAACATCAACACAAGTTGTTACGAAGACACCAAACTCGTGACAAGGAAGGTGATGTCTCGCCAGTTTATACGAGGCTGCTGCCGACCACCCTTCCAAGGAAATATTGACTGGTAACTTGAACGAGGATACAACCATCTTTTCTATCACTGTGATTATCGTTAACCATGCCCCTCCAACTTGCCAACTTATCACTCTTCCATTCACGGAAATCTCACAAGCATCAAACAAAAGCAAGCATCCAGACTCCACGTCAATATCACAGGTAAGCATGTAGTAATAATAATCGAGTAGTTTTCAACTGAATCTAGGAAGTTTATCCCAGGTAGGCCGGCTGAATTGCTGTTGTTGATCATGTAATGATGACGATTGATGTTGGGGAGGGGGGGGGGGGGGGGAAGTAATCAAGGTAAAACCCGCACTGCTACTAATTAATCCGGGGGATCAATCAGGAAAGGGTTCTATCTTTGCAACCATAATAAAACGGTCAAGCAAACACAACCCCGTTTATCTCTCCATGAACTTCATCCCCCGTGGCAGAAAGGACCGGAAATAAAAACAAAGAAAATAGTCTGATAACGGCAAATCGAAAGTGGGGAAAGAAAAAAAGTAATAGGTCCAGTGTCCGTCACCCTCCTACATGTTCGCAAAGGATTATGACAATATCATCATCCATGCGCTGCTTTTTCTTGCTGCAACCCCTACTTTTTGTCTTTTTCCTAGTAAGAACCCACTTGACTCTATGAAAAGTCTCGAGTCCTAACGTCGATTTTTTTTGTCAAAATGAAAAATAGCGATTGATAATGCTGCTCAACCTGAGAAAAACATCCCGAACCCAATCTATCATGTTGGGCAGTCTGTAAAGACCGCCCTCTTTGTCCTCTCAGAAAAGACCTTGGTCAACGTGCCCGACAGGGGACAGACAGCAAGACTGTGTATGAGAGATGTGACCAAGCATGACTTTCAGTTGCTGTTGTTGTTGTTGTTGTTCGGGAACGCCCGATACAGAACGTTCTCAATGGCCTTCAGCTCCTTCCTGGCGGCTTCATGGAGGGTCATGTTATCGTAGTCCCGTCCCTGAGGGTACGCAGTCTCGTAGCCCAAAAGGCCAAAATAGCCATTGCTGTGCTGCTGAAAGTTCTTAATCTTGGCACGCTCGGTCAGAGGCGACTGGTTGGCATGGCTCTCGGTCTCCTCGCGGATGATGGCAATGTACCACTATACAAACAACAGTCAGTATTGCTTCAAAAGAAAAGGTTCGTGATTAACATAGTCCTTACCTCGAGGACATCAATGGGAATGCCGGGACGAGGGCACAGAGTGAGCTGATGAGTCCAAAGGTCGGCGAAGCGGGGTTGGTTGAACTGGCGGATCTGGTACTCGTTCAACTCGGCAACATAAGCGATGTTGTCCTTCTGGATAACTGAAAAGCCCGGGCACAGCATGGCAGCAGTTACAAGACGCTTTAGCAGCTGAGGGTTCAAAGTGGCCTCGATGTTGTGGCGATAGTGCGAAGGCCGGCGAAGAGTAGCCTGGAGCAAGTGGATCAGCTGCATAGTCGCATGGTAGACTGCCCAGCGCTGGTGAACAGTGATGCAGTCGGTCATGTGCCAGGGGAGCTTCTTGAGTGTCGAGATCATGCACTCGTAAGGGCGTTGCGGGCACTCCTTGGAGAAGGGAGACTTTAGAGGAGAGAGGTTAGCATAACGTACGAATAGATAAATGAAGAACTGAACAAAATAGAAACTTACTCGCGAAGGGATCTCAACATGCTTGACGAGCATGATCATCTCCTCCTCAGTGACAAAACCCTTGAAGTGGTTCCAGGGCTCGCCCTTCACTGATGGCTGGATGTTAGGCTTGGCGCCATCCCAGAAGACGCCGAAAGCAAGAGGGAAGAGATCCTTCATCAAAGCAGCCTGGCTGGACAACTCAATCTCGACAGGACGGTCACCCAGGCGTGCAAGACGGCCGCCATGCTTGGCTCCATTGTGCCGCTCGACTGCCTTCATGGCATCGTGAAGCGACATGAACTCGACGTACACATCCTGGGTCTTGCTTGTAACCCGCTCCATGATGATGTGGACGGGCTCCATGCTGTCGTTGAGGATCTTTGAGTTCCTGCCAAGGAAGGCGATAATCTCCGAACGCTGAGTATTGAACGGAATCTAGGCTGAGAGTCAGCAAATATTGAGAAAAGAGCAAAGAATAAAAGGGTTTCCATGACCTACGTTGCGGATCTTGACTACTCCATACTTCTGAGATGGGGTAGTCTGAGTGCAGGTCTCGATAAAGGGAAAATTGGCCGGCAGGAGAGCCACATCGATGGTGGGAAGACCCAGCGGGCCACGGGTCAGCTCGTTAAGGTGCTCAGAACGAACCGCCTGGAGCTCAAGCGGGACTGGACCCGAGCTGACTACAGCAGAGTCCTGAGTCGCGTACGAAGCAGCAGCCTGCGAGGTTCCAGAGGTAACAACGATTCCGGAGGCAATGTTCTTTTCGGGCGACGAGAATGGGTCGGTGGCCAATTTCGCAGCCGAAACGTACTGGCGGTTCTGGGTAGCTGAAGCCCCAAGGTTGAAAGCCGGCGGAGGGGGCATGGCCGAGTGGTCGCTAGTACGAGGAGCGAAGTTACGCGGCTCTGTCTGGTTGAAGGTGCTCGCCGAGCCGGGCATGCCGTAGTATGTAGCCTTGTTGACAGGAGTCGCCATGCCGCCGAATCCGTCTCCATAAGCCACAGGATTTCCCGCCATACCCACCGCTCCAGCTCCGTACGGAGAGTACTGGTAGATTGGCATCGTGTTTCCCGAGTTCCCTAAGGAATAGTCAGTAATTCCACTTCAGCCAGCAGTCAAATCCTTGAAGGAAGACATGCACTTTTGAACTTGATGAACGGTTCTTGAAGGGTAATTTCCAGAGAAGCCAGCCATTCCATTGATACCGGTAGGGAGACCAGCTGGGAAACCAGCTGGGAAACCAGTAGGGAAACCAGTAGGGAAACCAGCTGGGAAACCAGTAGGGAGACCAGTAGGGAGACGAATATCAACAGGGCCAGTGTTGACGAAGTTGTTGCTGTAAGTGGCGTGAATTCTCTTCCGCCGCGGATAATTCTTACCATTTCCATAGGTTCCTCCTCCCTACTTGATGTTAGCAAGCTGGTCACGACAAAAGGATGTGGATTTTCTAACCACCGTATTCTGGCTGGTAGGGAAAGGGCCAGGGACAACTGCCTGAGCACCCTGGTAACCCTGACCAGGCTTGAATACCGGAGCATTCCGGGCAAGTTGAGTGGTCATGGTCGAGAAGACCTTGTAGGGCTGGGGCGTGGTATATCCATTGTGGCTCTTGACGCTCGGGGTCTTGGTTTCGGAAGGGGAGCTCTTTAGAAGAATGTTAGCAACATCAAATCGAGGTACTCGTCAGAGGAGATATAAAGAGACAATGTCCATACCTTGACCTGAGCGACTTTAGCCTCATCCTCAGAGCTCTCGTCCTCGCTCTCGTCCTCGCTGCCCTCGTCGTCGTTTCCGGCTTCCTGGTGCTTCGGAAAAGGGCCGGTCACCGGGGTCGTGTTCGTAGTGCGGGCGGTGTTGGCAGTGCGCGAGTCGCCCACAGAGTTGGCGGGCGAGGTTGAGGATCGAAGGGAGGCACCACCGCTTCCGCCGCGATTGTTCTGGTAGTAACCACGCAGGGAGACGCCGCCACTACGCTCTTGACCATTGTGGAGCGGCGCACCACCGCCAAAGTCGTCATCAGAATCGACGGGGTCGTTGATGTCAAGAGCAGCAAAGCGGTTCTTGAGGTTCTGCTGGGCGCCGGGCTTTTGGGCATCGCCGGACGCTCGGCCGCCGCTATTTCTATGGCCCGCCATGTTGGACCAAGCAGATGGACGGAATCGGGTTTTTGAGGTTTGGTGCTCTGTATCATACAACCCACTGTCAGCTTCAACTCGGGATACATACGTGAAGGGAAAGGAAACCAAGAAATAGCAAGAAGGGGCTGGTTACGGTTCATAGCTGTTGATCCGGTCCTCTGGACCTTGTCCCACACTCTTCGCCGAGTCTTATTACAGACTTGACTAAGAAACACCAAGCGGTGTCAGTCGTATTCTTGCAGCATGCTCGACAAGGGGGACAGTGGGAAAATGAAGGATAGTGATTGCTCAAAGATATAGACAAATAATACAAGGCAAACTCGAACAAAAGAGTCCGATATCATAGAAACACTGGCAACTATACGACAGGCCAACGAACGAGGAAAAAGGGTGAGTGGTGTGGTGCGTTTCGTCAAAGAGGTGGAAAAAGAAGGCAGCTTTTGCTCACCAAAATTGTGGGAGTGGTCAGGGGAGAAGTATGCGAAGTGCTCCGCGAATTTGAATAGTGGCTTTGCCTGCAAAGCGCGGTCAGTGAATGCTCAGATGCCCAAGCTGGATTCGTTCGAGAAGTGATTCATCTCGGTCAAGTTTGGGACGAGATGGTCGCAGTAGTTGCTTGATAGGCTCTAGTGCCGGAAGAGGCCACACGATGCCTCCAGCTGCGTCAAACAACCTCCCACTGCGGTGCTGAATGTGGCAAAGCAAAGACAAGACGAGAAACTGGGCAAGGAAGGCGGGCGGTGAGGAGGGGTAGGCAGTCATGAGGTGCGCGATCCCAAACCGACCTTTAAAAACTGCGGTGAAGATGTTTAGACGAAAAGTGACATCATTTCCTCATCCGTATGGTTGAAGCGTTAAGGGTGTATGTAGAGATATTCGTGAAAAGAGTGGTTGGTGGTGGGCGAGGTCAGAGCGAAGAGGATAGAGTAATCTACTCCGCCACCGAAAGGTTATAGATGGGTGGAGGGTTGATGATGGATCGCTCGAAAGATGGTTTGGGGTAGTTGCAAACTAGAAGAGATGACCCAAATAAAACTCGAGAGGAAAACGACTTCGCCAGTTCGGAAAAGCTCAGATGTTGAGAAAGGAAATTTGAAGAAGTTGATTGACGAGTTGTTTGAAGTTCGCAGTAGGAGTAAGGAGAAGGAAGGGTTGTGGGTTCCTTGCGGACTAGAGGCAAGAAAAGAAGTTCAGGACTTACCACCAAGATGATGTCGGCGAGCTGCTAGTATGGCGAGGAGAAGGATAATTCAGGCATAACTTGAAAAGAAGAATTCAGGAAGAAGTGTGAACGAGGGTTGGGAAATCCCTTTTAAACTGCCCATGAGACTCGAAGACAATAGGAAAGGGAAGGCACAATAGGCACAATAGTAGAGGCCGACTAACCCCCCGGTGGCTTATCGGTTCTGAATAGAATCTGAGAATCCGCGTTTTGGCATTGTATCCGGAGGCGGGTGGTGCGCTGCGGCAGGAGATGGCGCTATCAAATCTGCTGGGGGGGTTCTGCTGAGAGGGGATCCCTCAATAGAGGTTCACTAGGATTTTTTTTTAAAAAAAAAATAGGGCTCGGTATTGTTGCCCACGTAACCAGGTAGTCTCTTGGCGAAGGAGGATATTCAGGCTTGCCACGAAGAATGAAACCACTGCGAGGAGAGGATCAGCCCCAGCCTGAGCCTTTTGATCACGATCACCTCTCTAAGAAATGGGCCACTCGCTTATAAAGAGCCGTTGCATGGAATTTCCAGCCATCTCGCTAGTTGGGGGAGGCTGCGAGAGGCTGCGAACCTCAACTCTGCATATTGTTGCCCCTGGAGACCAGCATTGTAATTTCTAAACGGTGCTTGACCAACTACTGGCCTCGTCGTAGTCTCCTTGCCCATTTATATCAAGTTCCTGGCGGTCTGGAGTAGCACAGCATGGGTGGGACCTTGACATATCAGGGCCAATTCGTCGGTCAGGGAGTATTTATTCCAGGCCCGAGTCTGGCCCCTCTATTCGTAGCCAACGTATTTCTGAGGGTATCACCAAAAGTCAAGCAGGCAGGCAAGGCAAGCTCCTAGCACGACAGCTCCAATGACTAAGCTAGTGATTAAATCACCAGCCGAATTCTGCTCCAGTGGCGGAGGGATGGTTATCTTGGAAGTGATGACAAAGTGAGCAACCAAGATCAGACGATTGGATTCCAGGATCTTTGTTTCAGGTAATATTGAAAAGGCAGGCGCGAAAGCTGAAATGCTCCGCCAAGGCGGCCAGTATAGAGTGGTGGTTCCTTCCCTCAATGGTCGTCCGTCAGTTATGGGAGTCATGGGGCTGGTGGTAAGAAGAGCTTGGGAAGGCACAATGCAGACCACTGTCAATGGATCCACTCCAAGAGCTCTCCGCGCCAGATTTCTTAGTTCTTGGAGAAATATATGGGATTGCAGAGTAGTTTGAAATAAAGAAAAGAAGTTTGAGTTGACTTCACCGTGGAAACTTGACTGACATGTAATCACATTTGGAAGCTTCATGACACAAGGGCAAAGGGTATCTCCAGTCCTTTCTCACAGCCGCTAGTTTTGGGCTTGATGCCCCGGCGTCGATAGCGATGCGAACAAGTCGGCCCGGTGTGATGACTTTGGGGAAAAGGCTTCTGTTAAATATTTCGTCACTAGAGGCAGCTGCTATACTCGACTTCGATCGAGGGCAACAGCAGTCGGCTTTTCCGTTTTTATCCATCAAAAACGCCGAGCGCAATGCTTCACGGGTAGGGCATTTCTCCCGGACCTCAATAAAGCAAGTGGTCCATCTCAGCAGGCGGGAGGTATACGATGCTACCATCCCTCATGATTTTGGACGATTCAGGTATCTCCCACTCAGTCAAACTGGGGTGGTCAGACTTCAACTAGTCCGACGGAGATAGGGGTAATAGGGGTACGTACCGGTGTCAAGAAGGACTCGGCGACGAAACGCGCTCGCGCATTCAGCTGTTGAATTGTAAGTTATGGACATAGATAAACCCGCGAGGGGGAGCCGCAACGTACGAAAAGCTTCATCTCTGAGATCTCTTTGTCTACCTCCTCCATAAACCTGCACGGTTGTCAGTTTCTCTCCGTGGCTATTTGAGCACCGACTGGGTTAGTCTCACTCGATGATGAAATCGACAAGTTTCTTCACAATCATTTCCTCGGTGTGGAAGTTGGTGATTAGGAACTATTTAAAGGTTAGAGAGTTTGGACGCTCCCAAATTGACTAGCATGGTCCATCATATCTTACCGAAATGTCGTATCCCTTAAGAACAGTTAGCAGGTGCTAGCAAGTGACAAGATGCAGACAGTCAATAGGGCAGAGAGAGCATACCTTTATGGGTTTGCGGCGCAAAATGAAAAATTGCCTGGGAACATCATCAGTATAGGGGAAAAGGGGTATGGCTCGGGGATGACGGACTCGGCGCGCTGCGTCAGGAAGCGGGTGAACTTGTGCACAAGAATGTTCTCTATCTCGTCCGCCTGCTTGATCTTTATGCTGATTCTGACCGAGTTCACCGATGGCTCAATAAAAACACATTCGTTCGCATTGCGGGCAATCGTCAACGGCGTCAGGAGCACCTCTGGGGATGTCTGCGCCTCGATCTCAGGGACGTTGTGTCGCTCGGCCGTCTGGGACGCGAAGTTGGTCAGACATAGCGCAGCCGTCAAACTGCTGCGCACAGCTTGGAGATACGGGCGAAGCGATTGAGACTGTTGGCGCTCCCAGGTCAGCACACTGGACTCGAAGCTCCATCATCGCCATGGTCGTCGCGTCCCCCGCAATGGTGGTGGGCTGGATCAGGTTGCTTCTCACCATGGTGCCCGAGCGCTGGCCAGAAGCCCTTTGACGTTATTTAGCAAAATCTTGGCAAATATTTTGGTATTGGCTCCGTGGCCGTAGTTTTGTCGTCGTGGTTATCGCTGTCGCGCCGTCCTCAGCGTCGTCGTCGTCGTGGATGTAAGAAGCTCTGGATGTCGTCGGCTGGCGACGAGGCGATGCGGGTGGAGGTGGGGCAGCTGTAGGGTACATACCAACTCCTTGTACAGATCCGTACTGGCTTGACTGGTTACTGACTGGTGGGTCTGTTTTGTGCCCAGCTGCCAGGTGCCAGTAGAGGAATGGGGGGGGGGCGGTGTGGCTGGAGCTGTCGCATGGCGGGAGCTTGCAGCCTTGTCAGGCACCCTTCCGACTCCCCTTCAACAAATGTGGCTTTGATCCCTGCAACCCCGCGTCTCTTCTTTCGTCTTCCACAAAACCCACCAAGCCACCAAGCCAAGAAGCACTGACGCAACACGAGGTTGCCTTGAAGAGGAAACCTGTTGTCGCACAGTATATTAAGATTCCAGGGGACTTTTGGGGATCGGTGACATTTTCTTTCTCAACAATCGCCCGAACACACTCGAAACACGATCCTCTGGAATTGGAACACAAGATGGCATCAATTAACGGTATACAACATTTCTAATTTCCATCCCTCCACTAATCCCGCCCCCGCCCCGTTGGTTGGCTGTTCGTTTGTTTGTTTGTTGTACATGCAAGCTGACACCAGCACGTTCTAGTGGTGGTCAAGCACCAAGGCAAAAAGTACGATGTCGAGGTCGACACTACGTCGGTCGGCGAGGTATTCAAATATCAACTTTACAGCCTCACTGCCGTCGAGCCCGACCGACAGAAGATCCTCATCAAGGGCGGCCAGCTCAAAGATGACACCGACCTGGGCAAGCTGGGCCTGAAGCCCGGCCAGGTCATCATGATGATGGGAACCCCGGGCGAGGGCGGCGGCGCCATTGTACGGCCGACGGAGAAAGTCAAGTTCGTCGAAGATATGACCGAGGCGGAGGCTGCGCGTCTCGCGGGAGCCACCCCGGCCGGCCTTGTGAATCTCGGCAACACCTGCTACCTCAACTCCACGCTCCAGATCCTCCGCTCCATCCCCGAGCTCCAGGACGCCCTTGGCAAGTACCAGTACAAGCGAACGGCCCCTACGGACCCGCTCCCTGCGCTGGATCTTACGAGGCAGCTGAAGGGGCTGTGGAAGGAAATGTCAGGAACACAGGAAGGCGTGCCCCCCATGGCCTTCCTCCACGCTATTCAGACAGCCTACCCCCAGTTCGCGGAGCCGGCCAAGGACGGACGCGGCTACGCACAGCAGGACGCAGAGGAGGCATGGTCTCAAATTGTGTCTCAACTCAAGCAACGGCTGCGACAGCCGGGCAGCACTGAAGGGGAGGAGCTAGCCAACGCGGGGCCCTCCTTTATCGATGAGTATATGGGTGGCGAGTATACTTCGACGCTCGAGTGCGACGAGCCGGCAGCGCGCGAGGCTGGCGAGGAATCCAGCGTGTCCAAGGTGCCGTTTCTCAAGCTCAACTGTCACATTGACGCCCATATCAATCACCTGCGTGACGGCATCCTGAAAGGCCTGACCGAAAAGATGGAGAAGAGGTCAGAGGTGCTGGACCGCGAAGCAGTATACACCAAGCGCTCCAAAATCTCGCGGTTACCCAAGTACCTGACCGTGCACTTTGTGCGCTTCTTCTGGAAGCGTGATGCGCAGAAGAAGGCCAAGATTATGCGCAAGGTGACCTTCCCGCATGAGCTGGACGTGGTCGAGTTCTGCACCGACGAGCTGAAGAAGTCGCTCGTTCCCGTCCGAGACAAGGTGCGCGAGGTCCGCAAGGAGGAGGAAGACATTGACCGCGCACGGAAGCGCCGCAAGAGGAATCTCCTTGGCGAAGAAGGCGATGGAGGCCATGACGTCACCAGCAGCAAGGATAAAAAGAAGGACGACAAGAAGCCCGCCGCCACCTCGGCCGACGGCGACGTTGAGATGGGCGACGCCGTTTACAAGACGGACGCCGAGTTCGAGGCGGAGAAGGATGCGTCGCTGCTGGAGGCCAAGAAGGAACTGTTCAAGCTGATGGACCCCAACCAGGGCCCCGGCACCAACCAGTCGGGCCTGTACGAGCTGCGCGGCGTCATCACTCACCAGGGCGCCAGTGCCGACAGCGGCCATTACACGTCTTACGTCAAGAAGACGGGACCCAAGGACCCAAAGACGGGCAAGGTCGGCGAAGAGGATGGCAACTGGTGGCTGTTCAACGACGACAAGGTATCCGAGGTGACGCCCGAGAAGATTGATGCCTTGGCCGGCGGCGGCGAGTCGCATTCGGCGCTCGTCCTGCTGTATCGCGCCATCCCTCTGCCCACCGCCGAGGGTTTGATGGAGTAGTCCCGTTAGGGGCGGATACGACGCGATCAGCGAGACAGGCGTTCGGCTTTTTCTTTTTCCCTCTCGGTCTTTTTCACACAGACACACACACACACACACACACACACACAGCACTCGTTCAAGGGATTTGCTGGATATATCAGGGGGTTTCCTTTTGTATGGCTGGAGACGCTCGTCATTATTCGTTATTGTCACGACAGGGGTTGCGGTTAAGCAGGCATCACATATCCGGCATAGGAAAGCTACACGGTACAAGGGGAAAGAAAGGGGCTGGCTGGGTGTATCGGAAAATAAACCACGGCATACAGTTTGACTTTCCCTACTCTTTAAGCCTAGACAAAAATGACGGTTATTGTCGCTAGAGTTTGACATTGGATTCATTAATGATGTGTCTTTAGTATTACATTTTCCAACGATGTGTATGTGGCTTTCTCGCCTCAAGAAGTTTGGGGGGAAATAGAGTGGCTATCTGTAGAGCTTGAAATTGTTTTAATGATATTTATTATTTGAGCATTTGTGCAAGATGTATATCTGCTCCAAGTACGCCCCCAAAAAGGTAGGTAGGCAGGGTATCCACGGCTATGTATAAAGATAATAATACATGTTACATGCCTCGCCTCGGTCCCTCGAAGTATTAATATACAGGTTCTTTCGTCGTGCCTGCCGGGGACTGGCAAATTTGCAACTTCTTTTCTCGGCTTGTGGGAGCTGATCAGGCAATTCTCTCTCGCTCTGCCTGTTTCCCCGCCTGGCGTTCGTCTGTCTTGAAGACGTTTTAGACGTAAAAAAGTGCCCATCTCGGATGGACGATCGTTTTGATGTGACCTTGGCTGGTGATAAAAAAAGAGGGGAAAGAGAAAAAATGCTTCTCCTCCGCCTCACAAGAGTTATTTCTTTGCCATCACCCTATTTGGCAACGCTCTTGCTCGTAGTCGTAGTCGTAGTCGTGCTCTTGGCCTTTTTCTTCTCCTCCGCTTCCCGCTCCTTTATCCTGGAGCGGAGGTTCCCTAGTTTCCTGACCAGGTCGTTCTTCTGCCTCATGAGTTGGCCCTTCCTTTGCTCGAGAAGGTCCATTTTCTCTTCGAAAGTAGCGCTGCGGACTTTTTCCTTTTCCTATTTTTTTTTCTTCGGGTCAGGATGGGTGGTGGGACAAATAGGGGCAGAGAAACATACAGCTTTCCACTCCTGCTTCGTTTTAAGCCCGGCGCCGTAGATGGCACCCGTGAATGTTACAGCTGCAAAACACGCTGTCCAGACCATCATTTTCCATTTGGGTGTTGGCGGCTTTGGAGCTGCGGGTTTGAGCTTGCTAGCAACGGCGGTACTTGCTCCTGCTCGAGCAGCGATTTCCGCAGCCGCTTTTATTGCTGCTGGGAAATGCATAGTTGTGTTTGTTTGTATTAAAATTCGTAAAAAAAAAGGGGGGGTTGTGACAATTACGTCGAATGGTTTGGCGAGAGAATTGGTTTAAGATTTGATCAATCCCAGTACTGCCTCCAAAGAGTCTCACAGTCTTGGGCTGCCGGCGTGGTCCTGCTCCTGGCCCGTCGTCCAGAGGTGGGCTCTAGTCGATGCGCATCCGACGAGGGCGATCTTGCCAAAGACAACGAGAATTGGGTCGAACTCGAACGACTGCTCGAGCTCCGTGACGATGACGGGGCTCGAGAGATGGATCGGCTGGTCCTGGGTATTATTTTTGGTGGGGCTTGTTGCTCTTTTTCGCAAAGCTCGTAGTCGTCGTGGTCGTCGTGGTCGTCGTGGTCGTCGTGGGCTAGTATTGGAGCTGTTGCCGTGTTCGTGGTCGTGGTCGTCGTTGTCGATCCCTTCAGATTCTGACGCAGCGGCGCCAATGGGACGATTTCAGGACATGGAGGTGCCCCGACAGAAGGGTAAGACGCTAGCTCGAATGGCGAATCGGCGCCCGTGGTGCGCCCCACATTGGCGGGTCGTTGTTGTGCCTGAGCTTGAAGGTTCAGGGGGCGGGACAGCGACAGTGCCCTTAATAATCGCCTTGTGCCGCCAGCAAGATGCAGATGCGAGTTGCTACTTCGATCCATGGATGCCCGATGGGGGGGAAGGGCGGCGGCTCAGCTCAGCGCCCACCCACTGTTGTTGCTGCTGCTGCTGCTGCTGGAGCTCTCGGCAACGACGGGGGCGGCGGCGGCGGCGGGGGTGTCGTTTGTTTCAATCGTTGGGCAATGTCGTTGATTTTTGAGGAGATGGCCACGAAATGTATTGACTGGGGACGGTCTTGGCTTTAATCCTTTCTGTTCCTCACAGTCTACAGACTTCCATCAAGGGAACTGGCAAAGAGTGGCCGACAGCTTCCGGGCAGGGCAGGTTTTTGTTTCATGATCGCCCCAGGCCTCGCTAAATGGTGATCCCCCAGAGAGCGCCTGCCTCTAACCTCGTTTCCTCTAGCTCCAGGTCTCCCTCTCTCTCTCTCCTCATTCAGCAACGGCTAGCTGTTCTCGGTACTTACTTTCCACTTGAAGACGGACGAACGGCTTTTTTCGTGTAAGACAGGGACAGAGAGAACGACCTGAGGTAAATCCATTGGCATTTGTTGTTCAACAAAAACACGTTTTGCGAAAGAACAGAAAAGCAAAATCGCAAGTTTCTCAAAAAAGAACCCCCGCCGAATCTGGCCGCCGTCGCATCCGACCAGGTTATTCGTCTCAGGTATGTGATGTGAGCTTGTTGATTTAGGAGGCCCCAGCGGGCCACACCCTGGATCACGTCGTGCCAGTCTCACAGACTCCCTAGTATAGAGAAGCCCCCCCAAAAAACAAGAAAGATGTCGACTCCCCGCGTCTTCATCGTCCGCCACGGCGAGACCGAGTGGTCCCTCAACGGCCGCCACACCGGTTCCACGGACATTCCGCTGACGGCCACGGGCGAGAAGCGTGTCACGGCCACGGGAAGGGCGCTCATCGGCAACAACCGCCTGATCGTCCCCAGGAAGCTTGCCCACATGTAAGTGTGACATGGTCTGACCAAAACCCCGCGACATTGTGTATCCCAGATGGCGATCCTCCATGTCTCGGGCCAGTCATTCGGGTCATTTTGACTTCTTCTGTTTACACAAGCTTTGTGCCCCCTCGATGTTCTCTCAGGTCAACAAGAGACACTCTGACTCTAACCGATTCCCTCCAGTTATGTGTCGCCCCGGAAGCGAGCACAGCGCACTTTTGAGCTGCTGAGCCTTGGACTCACATGTCCCCTCCCTTGGAAGGCCCATGGCGAACCGGTGGACAAGCCCAGGCCGTGCGAGGCCCAGATTGAAGTCACCGAGGACATCTGCGAGTGGGACTATGGCGACTACGAAGGTATCACCACTCCTCAGATCAAAGAGTTGAGGAAGAAACAGGGTCTCGATCCCGGCTGGGACATCTGGAGGGATGGCTGTCCCGGTGGAGAGTACGTCTCCAAGCAATGCGCGTCAGCCATCTTTCTTTACTGACACGTTTCTCCAGGAGCCCCGAGGACATCAACACGCGCCTGGACCGCCTCATCAAGGAAATCAGAGACAAGTGGCACAGTCCCTTCTTGAGCCAGCCCAAAGGAGAAACACCGGCCCAGGGCGACGTGCTCGTCGTGGCACACGGCCATATTCTCCGCGCTTTTGCCCAGCGCTGGGCCAACCAGTCGCTGAAGGATGGGCCAACCTTCCTGCTCGAGGCCGGCGGCGTCGGCACGCTGAGGTGGGTCGTGCCGCTTTCTTGAATGCATTCATTCGCATTCCGGTGGACTGACCATTGTGTGCAGTTACGAACATCATAACATCAACGAGCCAGCAATCCTTCTCGGTGGTGCCTTTGTTATGGATACCGAAGGTATGTAGCTAGTGACTGTATAGGCAAATACCCCTATTCTTGGGGGATTTGACATCTGCGTTTTCTGTCCCTTTTTCACAATCTATACCCCTGCCTACCTATTTCCCCCCCTCCCTTTTCATTTTTGTGTCCCCCCTTTTTGCAAAGACTCGCTAACGTTTATACAGAAGAGAAAGAGGAGATAAGTGATGACGCAAAGCCTTGAGCTCTCCTGAGCATGACTGTTTTGACCTTTATCATTGGTGATTACGAAGCGGATACTAACCTGACTTGAGGCGACGACTTGGTGCTGGGATTCAACCTCCTTGTTGTTATGCAGTTATGCGGCTATGTCTAGATGTATTTTTTTTATTGTCTTCTGCTTTCAAACGAGAAAATTACATCACTCCCAAGACAACGGGCATGTTTGCCCAGCCAGTCAGCCAGACCTTTGTCTGGTTGGTAGTTCGAAGTGAGAGAAAGCGAAACATGAGTCGCATATGGAGATGAAATCAAAGTACTGGACCAGACCACGGCCTCTATCAGATAGGCAGGGCATCCATCATCCCGCCATAGGCAATGTTGCTGGCATAGGCCTTCCCACCCTGATTCTTCTCTTGGCGGTTGTAGAACCAACCTTCTCGATGGATAACATCTTGAGGCTCTCTCGAAATCACCTCGATATGGACCTATGCCATCAACTCACTGGTCCTCCACGGTTCTCAACGCCTTATCATTTTCCCGATACTCTTCGGCTAATTTGTCATCGACGGTTCTTCGCGGCTCATTTACACCAACCGACACTTTCTTTTTGCCCTGAACTCACCGGATCAGTTCGATCTACGATTCTCCACAACTTACTACACTCTCCTGCCACAGGCCTTTATCATCGGCTCACTCTACGATTCGCTGCGGCCTTTCTTGCCATGGACTTGTATCACCAGTTTAACCCAAGGCTCACTACGGGCTACTGTTGTTCATCGACACCCTTGCAATGGCTTGGTTCACGAGCTCACCACATTTCTCTACGTTGCCATTACACACCCACACACTGCCATACTTGGTCAACGCCAAGGGCGATATTATGTACGACGATATCTCCTTACTAACTTGTTGTATGGTGTGACCACTGCCGAGTCATGCTAATTGACTTCGCCATTGTCTAGCTGCACCACTTTCCGTTTGCACAAATCGTCCCATATCTCTAACATCAAAAACATCAAAAGATAAACCTCGTAATATACCAAAGACAAGATTGATCTTTCATCGTATCGTGCTTTCTCAACGACATTGATTATGTAAGTAATTGGTCACCCTACCGAAATCTCCTCCTATTTTGCATTGACATGATGACATGCTCGACGTCAATTCCACTTGGCCTGTAATTCACCGGTACTCTTGTACCACGAATTTGTGTCACCAACTCGTTCCGTATTTATCGACAGCCGAGGTTGCTATTTTTGACAGATGATCTCGTTGCCGTTGGAAACGTTACAATGCTCATGGTCTTCTGACTTTCACTCTCGGTTCTCAACGGTTTACCATTCACCGATTTTTTCGTATCACGAACTCGTACTACCGATTCAGTCAAATTTATTTATTGTAGGGTTTGTAACTTCTGACAAGTCTCACCGCCGCCGTCTCATCGTCGCCACTAAAAACGTCACACTGTTCATGATTTCTACGCTCTCACTCTTATTCACGGCTTATAACTCACAGACACTCTCATACCATAGACCTGTATCACCAACTCACTTACGGTTCTTTACGGGTTACTATGCACCGACATTCTTGTATTCCAGACCTGTGCAATCAGATGACTTTAAAGTCATGTCCAGACCACATGTCTGTTTGTCGTCTTGTGATGGATCGTCTGTCGTTGCCAGCAACATTACATGTATCATGGTCTTCAGTTCGGTCTCTCCCCGACGGTGTTTGTAACCACAATCACCAAAAGAGCACACCCACATGCTAAAGTTTAAACATAAGTCGCATCATCTCATGGGGTGGTTCGTACGATGTAGAACTATGGCCCCCAACCGTTCGGAACAGATGTCTTGGTGAAAACAGGTTCAGCCAGCCTCATGCAAAGAACCCGAGCCTATAGAACTGCTCGGAGTCTTCTCCGTAGACAATGAACCTACCATATTTCTTGTTGATGATCGAGATCCACATGAAAGGTTTGGGACCCTCTGCATCGGACCACCATCATCGAGCCAGTCACGCAGCACGGAGCTGTCGCCGTGATGATCGAGCCTATAGAGTTCTGACATGAAGACCCCCTTTTGGCGAGTTGCACAGGTCGTGTTCCCTCTTATCTGCCGCTCCCATCTTCAGTTCACGTCATTTGCACTTTGGCGCTCCATCTCTTCTCGGGGAACTTGGACAGAAAGAACCAGGCAATGGTTCTTCTCGGTGAAAATAACCTCATTTGACATGTCTGATTCTGCTTTTTCATTTTATCATGGGGGACACTGCCAAAAATAACAGTACTAAGGTTATTCTCGCCGATAATACCCTCACTTGACATGTTTGCCCACGCATTGTGTGAGTAATTACCTATGTTGTGTTCCCACCCTATCCACTCGTCCTTTCCCTCACTTCATGCCGTCGTAGTTGCACTATGGAGCTTTTATCTCTCTTTGGGCGATTTGAATGGAACCAGACCATGCTTGTCCTCGCCGAAAGTAACTTCATCCGACATGTTAGTGCACATATTTTGTGAGTAGGTATGCCATGTTCCCTTCTCACCCACTGCTTCTTCTATTTTTCTCATCATTTGCTCGTGATTCAGCGATGACATTTCATCTCTCGTCGTGGGACATTGTCATAGAGTCAAACAATGGTGTCTCTTGCGGACACAAACCTCACTTCACATGCTTGCGCACGCCTTTCGCGAGTAGATGTATGATGTGTTCCCACCCCTTGCATCGCCCATTTTCACCTCATTCGATTGCCATCGCTATTGCACGTTTGGCACGTTTGGAACTTGCACATGTCCTTGGGAGGAGGGCATGGCGAGGAAAGAGCTAGATCATGCTTATTCTCGGGGGAAAACCTGCTTTATCGGCGGTGTCTGTTACTCATAGCGTGTGTCAATGTGCAGTGCTCCCCCACCTTTCGTCTATTTTCATGTCATCCGACCACTGCTGCGATTTTTGCCTCCTCGGGAGGAAACAACGACAATGCTCGGGATGTGGCTATTCTTTGACGACAAGAAAGTCCAATGGCATATTCCTTGCCCCCTCGGGGCAAAACCACCAAAAGAGTCAAGGCATGGTCTTTTTCAGCGAAAATAACTTGATTTGACATGCATCATGATTAGTGTCAATATGTTGCGCTTCTCCCATTTGCTCTGTCACGACATTCGATTTCACTGCAGTTTGGGCAACTTTATCTCTCGTCGGGAAATAACGACGCAAGAGGCCATGCCGTGGTGTTTCTCGGCGAAAATTGCTTCAATGACGTATTGTTTGCACCTACCTTATCTGATAGGTTAGGTAGGTAGGTAGGTACCTTAGGTATGCTGTGTCTCCCCAACCCCACCCCATTCCCCACACATTTTCAAGTTGCTCGATCGTCGTTGCCCTTTGTGCCACTTTGTGGGTGACAACAACAAAAGCGGAAGCCAGGTTGTGGTTGTGGTTATTCTCGGCGAAAAATAGCTTCAGCAATGGAATCTGTTCACATCTGGTTCGAGTATGTACTGTCCCCGCCTTTTCCCACATATTCTCGCGTCATCCCATCGTCGTCGGTGCACTTCTTGGCACTTGATCTGCCATTGGGGGACGACGACGAACATCAGGCCGTACCTAACTCATTTTCTCGGCAACGACGACAAGGCCAGTGACATTCCGTTTTTCATCATGGGGCAGTATGTGGTATCCCGCCTGTTCCTTTCCTCCCACCTTTTTTTTCTATTTTCACAACATTACATCGTCATTTCACCTCATTTATCCTCCAAGAGGCAGTCACGAGGAGTCATGCCGTGGTTTCTCGGGCGGAGATAACCTCAATGACGTGTTTTGTTTACGCCTTGTGCGAATGGTATGTTGTGTCACCCTCCTTTCTTTCCTTTTTTTTCGCGTCATTCTACCGTGATTCTACCGCCATTGCACTTTTGCCATCTCACCTCTGCTCGGGAGGCGATGGTGAGAAGTTGAGCCGTACATTCTCGGCGAGAATAGCTTTATTGAGGTCTTTGAGCACGCCTTAAGGGACTGTGTTATGTTAGCCCTTTCATTTTCTGTGTTGCGTCATTCTATCGCCATTCGATCGTCATTCTACCCTCATTGAACTTTTCATGCTTCATTGTTCATCGGGAGGTGAAGATGAGAAGCCGGGCCACAGCGCCTCAGGAAGAATGATTTTAGTAATGCGTTTGTTTAATTAATTACGCCAACCGAGAGACATGTTGTGTCCCGCCCACCCCTTTTCATTGCTGATTTCTTTTCTGTATTCCGTCATCTTATCGTCATTTTTAAGGCCAGCAACTTCACTCTTCTCGGAGCGGGCCGCGGACAGAACGGGCCGAACATATCTAATTCTGCCCTCTCCCTCTCCCTCTCCCTTTTCATCATCCTATTGCCACTTTTCATATTGAAACCCAATTACCGGGGGCACAACGACACCGACGAGAAGTTGGACCGGGCTTCTCACTGAAGACAAATTTCACTTGAAGTATATGTCTGCATATTCTATGATATGTTGCGATCCTCTCGTTTCCTGTCACTCTGTTATCATCTCCCACATCGGCGAGCTTCATTTTTCTCTAGGCGCGCCGACGATGACTTCGGGCCGTGAGTTCTCGGCAAAGTCCACCTTTCTGGACACGTCTGTCTCCGCCTGCCTTGGAACCGACCGAGATATTTTGTGTTCCCCCCCCCCTGTTTCCCTCTCAATTTACCTCTCGCGCTGTCTTTATTGCCAGCCCGCGAACAACTTGTGTTCTCGTATTCGGAAGCACCGAATATTGCAGCGGCAATCCTCTCACATCAGATGTGAGTGAATGACTTGGTCAGTCGTAAGGAACAGATGAAAACTCATCATGAGACTCACACAAAGTACGGAGGTAATTTATCGTGAAACACAACAGTTTCTACTCTTTCCTATCTGCATTTCACACCTTTCGATCAACTCAATATGTTAACAACATCTCGTATCCAACCCCCTCCAATACTCACCGGTCTGTTGTGTGTGACATGGCCAATCGAATTGGCAGCCCACCTTGTTTTCTATACTCTGCGGACTATACAAAGTTTGCCTTTTTCTTTTTGCCTTGTCCGACCGAGGCTACCTGCGGCCCTGCGTTCTACCTTTCCCCCCTCCATATCCAGCCCGGTAAACCTAATCAGGCAAGGAGGGCAATATAGGCAGTATATGTATGTAGGTGGGGTATTACAACGCCAGCAGCGACGAGGTTGTACTCCTCTGACTCTGCTTGAAAGGCAGTACTGCATGCAGCAAAATTCCGAAAGATGCATATATAGCCCTTTTGCCTTTGTCACAAATAAATCGCCTCCTCCATCAAAAAGCATATCCGATGAAAGCCGAGGAATGAGAAGGGGTACTGTCTCACGAAGAAAACTCATGACAGTTTGAGAGATTTCCTCCGTGGGGAGAAGAAAAAATCCCGCCCGCCTGCCTTGGTTTTCTCTTTTTTTTGTTTTCCCACCACCCCTCCAAGTATCATGCAAGAAAATTTGGGGGGTTCCATACCACCCTGGGGGGCCTGCTTCCAGGCCGAGCAATAGAAATCAAACGATGCCCCAAACCTCCCACGAGAGTAGTCTAGTCTCGGCCGAGAACGTGATAGATCGAAACTTGGCGAAACTTCGTATCCGTCCACCTACCTACCTATCCATCCCCCTTGGTTGAAAGCAAACTTTTGCTATTCCTTCTTGTGTTCCATGCATGATATTGCCGCGCACTCGTGACGGTGTCCAAATTCGACGACGCCGGGGGATAAACACGACATACATGAGAAGTTCAGTTAACCTTTCATGTTGAACCCTTGTTTAATACTCTCGAATACGGCCGTAGTCAAAGGCTACATTCGACGAGTCCGTGCTTCTTCTTCCTTGCCCATGCTACCCCCATATACATGGGTGGTGTCGTCCCCACTCCCGACTGGGGCTGCAGTATAGTATACATGCGTTGACAATAACTCGAAGTATGTCAGTTGAATCTGACATGTCGATGACGAGTTTCGTAGGTCAAGGGTCGGACGGTTTGATCATCTGTCAATACGCCGTATTTCCGCGAACCCGAGGTTGATGTCTCTCTCTCGCGGGGCATTCCTGTTCTAAAACATATGATGGCCGGTTGCCCTTTTTTTATATTCCCCTCCCTGTCGTTATTTGCTTTCCCGTGCCGGTGACGGGCTAGGGATGGATGTGTTGACGTGCGGGCAACTCCGAGCCGTCCGTTCTCTTGGGGGGTTGCTTGCGGGAGGATCCGCCTGGCAGGGCGGACGGACGGGCCGGCCGGCGGGCAAGGCACCAAGGCGCTGTTAGTGTGAAACGGAACTGCTCAATTCTTTTTTGTTAGCAAACCATTACTAAAGACGAAAAAAAAAAAAAAAAAAAAGGGGGGGGGGGGGGGGGGGTTACGGCAACAAATGGTTTATTGACCGAAAATAATACTTTGCCTCGGACATTTCACCTTGCTCGCTTCAAAGGTCAGAACTTTTCTGTTTTCGCGGGATCTTGTTTTCCGTCCGTTCCCCAGGAACTGTGATTCAGGGATGAAAATACGAGTGACTGGGGGAAGCACGGTGTGAGTTGAGCTTCTGGACGACAAGGGGGGGAGGGGACACACACAACGCTAGGAAGCAAGGGAGAGCCATTCCATCCCATCCCATCCCATCCTTGGCTTGGTTCTTAATTTTGGAACAGACTTTTGGATTGGAGAAAAATGAAAGGAACACTAACTGATTCTAGTTTCTAGATTCACCCTCCCCTCTTCTTTCCTCTCTTCTCTCTCCAAGCACAACGGTGTGAATCTATCTTGCCTCTCGCTTCAAGTTGTTGAGAGTCCAATCCGAGTTGCCGATCCGGGATCCGGATCCTCTTTTCTGCTTTCCGAATGTGGAAAGATTGGGAAGAGGAGATTGAGGGGGGAAAGCCTGCGTAAGCTGACGACGGCAGGTCTCTGCGTGATGCATCCATGGGAGGGAATACGCGAAACTGTCTCCGCCGGGCAAAGCCTCACGGTCAAACCCTTTTTTCTTGTTGGGGAACTATACGGGCCGCCCGCCGCTCGCACCGGCCTATCTCCCTTGAGAGTGCCTTACATGGTTTGGAAGCGAAATCCCGCCCATGCCGGGGACTTGTGTGTGTTGCTTGCCATTATTACTGATGCAGTCAGCGGCTGGGTTCTCATGACAAATTCTCACCATTATGATTTACCTTGGTTCTTGAAAGCTTGACACCTCTTTTATGTTGCCGTGTTTCCAAGGAGGAAAGAGTTGGTTGGCTGGTCGGCCAAGACGAAAGCTCGCATTGGCGTAATCCGGCTGTGTCGTAAAGTGAGGAGCAAGAGCTCCGTTCAGTCCTGGGGCTTAGGTTGATAACGTGGGTTTTCGAAACTTGAAGCTCAAACAAGAAAAGGCTAAACGGCAAGGCAGCTAGTTGCCTCAAGGGGAGTAACCATAAAAGCTAGTACCATTTTTGTTTTGAGGCAGATACAAGCACCTCAAGTCCATGTACAAGGCGCCATGTACAAGAACTTGGGAGAATACGTACCTTGACATTCAGTTGAGTTGCCACTCTCAAAACGTGTGTAGCATGATACCTCAACGTGCTCTCACCACGTTCGGAAACCTTACCATTTGGGAACTCAGCTATCAACTTTCTATTAATTACTTTTATCGACTTCCAACCCACTTCCCTTGGACAAGCAGCGAAGACTTGGGAGTAATCATTTGTTGACCACTTGGGACACATCCCAACACTTGCCATAGACAAAGAAGCCAGGGTAACTTGACTCGACGAGAAGCCAACACCCACCAACCACCATCCACCTTTTTTGAGCATGGACGTCCAAGAGCGGCACGGCTATTGTTTTTTTTTTTTTTTTGTTTTTGCTGTAGACCGGAAAGTTCGGCAAGCCATGCTTGGGTTGTATCTTGTGTAGGTTTGGTCCACACACCAACCCCCCCCACTGGAGTGAGAGAGTTTCATATTGGAAATACTCTACATTGCAGTGTGTGTGCCTGCAAAGTGAATCACACTTTTCTTGTTAGCGGAAATTGTGTTTGCTTTTCCAACCTTTTTTTTTTCCACCACGCCATGCTGGCCACAGTCATTACCGGACTCGGCCAAGTCGAGCGGTCGGGTTTGAGTTGGTAAACTACCTTAGGTAGGTAATGTGGGTAGGCCCTAACCTAGCCGGCTTTCCACGAGCCCCCTTTTTTTTGGGGGGGGGGGGAGGGGGGGGGTTTGTTTTGGTTCGCGACGGTGAGCATATCTTTTTCAAGGGCTGGGCCGACCCCCAGCTCGTATGTCACTCAGGTACTGAACTACTGTTCTTGTACCTCCTTGACCTCCTATAAGCTTTCACGAGGGCCTATGGAAATCCGATTAGCGCGTGTTTCTTTTGTGCATATTACAATGTATTGTACCTTGGAACAAAAGGGGGCAGAACGTTCGCACGGTGTGTGTGGAGAGAGGGGGAACCAGCCTGAGGCCAAACTCAATCACAAGCAAGTACCAGCAAGTAGTCTACATGTATTTTTATGGTGAATGGCATGCAACTCGAGGGAACTGAGAAGAGAAAGAAGGAAAAAAAAAGGGGGGGGGGGGGGGTTTCCCTAGAACAGGTTGTCACGACCATTGCAAAGCTTATGGCTCGCATCGCTACATGACCTCCATGGACTAGGCGTATGATAGGAAAAGGCAACTCCCGCCCTGAAAAAGTTTACCTTTATCTAATTTCAAGCCCCCCTGGATACCGATGCATCAAAATAGAGAAAGAAAAAGGCCAATAACTGTGGCGCTAGGAAACTCCCGCAAAGCCGCTCAAAGGGTTTTACTCTAATATATCTAGGCGAAAGTCGCGTGCGCACCGGCCAGCCAGCCGTAACCTTGTGTTCAGTCGGAGCTCGAAGTCAATTGGAAAATAAATTCGATATCATGGTTCGAAGTGAAAGTCCCCACGTATTAGTAGTCCTCAAACAGAAGTTGCCAGCACCGAGTTTGGGAGAACTGTAGGTACCTATTGAACTGAGTTGAAGGTTCTTGACAGCAGCCAAGTAGTTCTTTGTTTGCCGGCAGTTCAGTAAAGTACCATCCGTGCATACCCATTAACAAATCGGTCTAACAATTAGCGGACAAGCACCTCAGGGGCCGGCCCGAGAGACGGACGGACATCTGCCTTGGTTCGGCGGCCTGGTGACAAAGATAACAAAGGCGTCAAGTCCAAAACAACGAAAAATGACTCGTCATTGTTAGTTTGGTTGCCTTGTTTTCGAAAGTATGATGTATAGTACATGCATACATGGTGCAGCGCAATTTTGATCATACGTGCTGCAATTGCCTGCCAAGAGAAGCATCGAAGGTCGAGTCATGATCATCAGCAGATTTTCTCTCACCTCCTGTGGAACACAAAATCAGGACATATCAGAAAGAGCCTACCGGCGCAAGCCCTCGGTCCACGTAGGTGGAATGACGATGCAAGATCCGTCTCTCGGCTTCTGCAGTTAATGTCAAGGCAGTCCTCCCTTAGCTGCAGCAGCCAATATGGAACACAGCCACCAGAGAGACGGACATGCCAGGCAGAAGAGACGTAAAACCTCGGCCCTCTGAATGAGCAGCACGGCCACACCGTGTTCCTATCTAGGTAAGCGCGCCATCTCCCATTCGCGTCGGCGAAGGGCAGACAGGCAGAGGCTGCAATGCACTGTGTAACACAATCAGACAGACAGACAGACAGACACACCAGGTAGAGTAGAACCAACACAAACCCTCTCAGCCCACCCGTTGAGTCAGTGGTGACGGAAAAGAAAACAAATCATCATCCCCCTCGTCGTCGTCTACAATTGTTTGTAGATTGCCCACCTCGACAATGAGTGCGCGTTTCCCTGCTATCTTGTTGATAGGTTGTGGAACCACAACATGAGAGAATCAATATATATATATATATATATCTCAAACCGACGCTAAGCCTCGGCCCGGACTCGAGAGGGCGGGTAGAGAGTGCTTAGCTGCCCACCTAGGTACCTGGTAGGTAAGCCCATTTTATCGAGTCGGCTCGGTGAATGGTTTTTATGTTGGCGATGAAGAAGTGCGCGGTGATTTCGAGTACATGTACCAGCTGCGAAGCGATTAGGGGCCGGGAAATTTTCACATTTGGCCCACTGCCGCGTCGCACAGCAGCAGCAGGGGGCTGGCTTGCTGGTTTGGCTATTAATTAGTTGGTTGGTTGGTCGGGGAGGCGCGTGTTTTTGCGTGTGCTGTGCTGCTGCTGCTGGCACGGCGTAGCCTTGGGGTTGGTTGTGTATATACACACAGACACGCAGACACGCGCCCGTTGTGTGTAAGATATGTGTGTGTTGATGTGCGTGTTCAAGTAGGGCAGCATATGCACACGACCTCATGCGCGAGTCGCTGGAGAAAAGGCCCTTAGCAACACACCTTGCCACCCCTCCTCCCATTTCGAGTACCTACTCCAGATTGTAGACTGCGCGGCGGCGCGCCTAACTAGATAATTCGGGGGGAAATGACTGAGCGCGGAAGTTAGATATGACTGGTCAGTCATGCAACACGCACAATTTGGGAAGGGACGCTGCTTTTGCTTGCTTGCTTGTTTGTTTCCCCCCCCACCCCTTCCCTTGCGGCGTAGCAAAGCGGTATTTCTGAGTTTTAAACATAGAACTTGATTCTTTTAGGGAGAAAGGGGAGGGGGGAAGAGGGGAGGGGGAAGAGGGGAAAGGGGGCTGGGAGGATTGGGAAATGACGACTCACACACTACAACATTTTGTAGCCAGGCGTATTGATGCTAAAAATGAAAGCAAAGATATCAGGTAATAGGTAGAGAGCCCGCCGGACTGCAGTCAGGTCATATTAGTCGGGCGGCGGCTGCCCGCCGCCGCTGACAAGCGCGTGTATGGCGTTGCAAAAAAAAAAAAAAGGGGGGGGGGGGGGCAAACTGCTTGGTTAGTGTATGCGTGTGTGTATCTGTGTGGCCATCGGCCAGCCGCCTCACTCATGCGAGCGTTGCCGAATAGGGGGCTACTTCAGATAGAGAGAGGAGTTGGGATGGCAACCCACATTCAAGGGCACCAAAGACAAGGATGGTCCGCGGAAAAAACCACACACGCTGAGAAAAGACGGAACTAGTTGTTGCTTTGTTGGTTTTGCCAAAAAAAAAAAAAAAAAAGCCCTCCGGTGCAAAATCGCTTGTAATGTTTGTTTGTTCGGTTGGTGGATGGGCGGGATACAGTAACCAGCGTCGGCCGTTTATTGGAAGGATTTAGATATTTTTCAAACCGGGAAAGCCTCGATTTTGCTGATTCTAGATTTGATGGTTTGTTCTTACCACCACCCCTCCCCTTGGGCTTCTTCCCGCCAACTTGCTTCGGTGCGGGCCGTGATGGTTGACGGACTGTGACTCGAGCTCGAGCTCCCAACTACCTATCTTACCTACTCCTACTCCAATTATGGGCACACATTAGCAAGCCACCCCAAGTTGGTAGCGGTGGTCAGCCCCCATTAATAGGGTGTGGCGAGCGAGCGGCACGGAGAGAGGACCAAAAAAAAAAAAAAAAAAAGAGGCGTCATGCCTCCGGAACATTGGCTGCCCGAGATGTTGGGCGTGGTAATGAATCGGCGAGGGGTTGGCAGCGTTGATAGCGGCGTGTTGTTGGTGGAGGAAGAAGACGAGGACGAGACAAAATACTTGTCTACCTGAACCTAGGATGTACCTACCTACCCCGTTCAGGACTCCTGATGTACATACACTGCACAGTTAATTCAACGCTTTATCTCCGTCTGTCTGTCTGTGAGCGAGGCTAGTTCAAAGTACCTACCATGTGCCGATATGGCGTGGCTTGGCCGCCGGGGACAGCATGACGGGAAACAGCAGTGTGCCAGGATGATCCTCCGGGGCCGGCGCGGAGAAGGAGGGGAAGGAGGGAATAGGGGTGCTGGACCCAGTCAGCCCTTGCGTACGTGTCCCATCTGCCAGAGAGACTAGATGCCGGTCCCTCCCAGCATAGTGTGTACCTCCTGTCTGATGGTCCAACCTCGCTCGGGGTGGATACCTAGTACATAGGGGGCATGAGAATAAGACGACGACGACAAGGCCACTAATTACCTACCTTGTATCCATGTACCCTACCAAGAGAAGGCCAGCCCCACCGCTCAGAAATCGGCGGGATATTAAACTAGCATCCGCCGGCCGCCGCCGCATGAATCTGTTGGTTTTTTTGGTCTTGGGCTAGTCTCGGGACTAGCTTGTTAGCCATGCCCCGTACATCCCGCCGGGGGGGCTGAACCGGGGGGGGGGGGGGGGGGGAGAGAGAGAGAGAGAAGAGGAGGAGGTTCTATGCCGAGCGAGCGAGCGGAGATCCCAGGGTTGTTCATCGGTCGCCGTTGCACGGCGTTGAATGACTCCTCTCCTCTCTCTCTGTCTTTCTGTCTCTCTGTCTCTCAGGTTACTCGAGAAGCATGACTCCTGCAGACCAAGGGAAGAGAGGAGAGAAGAAGAGAGGGGGGGAATGAAGTAATAGGCCGTCCGTCCACCATTTGGACGCTTCTTGGCCGAGACACACACAAAGCGACGACATACATCAGCCTCCAAGGGACTAGAACTAGTACTAAGTTGCACTGCAGACTCAATGCCCTCCCCTGTACGAGCCTCGAAATGCCGACGGTTTGTGGCACGAACGACACGGAGTGATTGGCGGCGATGATGAACATGAGGCACCGTCCTTCCATGGCGCTTTGTTTATCGGGAAACGCTACTTGCCGAGGTCGTTGTAGTGACTGACCTTTTGCTTGACTGTCTTCCCATCCTGCAAGCCTTGACACTCGGAATTAAAGACAGGCGGGCAGGCCCCTTGTACTATTTGCTAGTTAGATATTCATGCGTACCAGTTTAGCAAAGAGCCGTCGACGAGCCTCGACTACCTAACTCTGAAAGGAAAAACCAAAGACTTATTGATGTAATGGACGCTTGAATTTGGAGCCAAGCTCGGGCCGCGTAAAGGCAAGCCCACTGACTGGACCCTGCTGTAGTAGTGCAAACTGTATGTAACATGGTGTCTACCCGGGAGGCATCGGCGCGACCCGGTACAAACCGCTCATGGCAGCGTTGCCCAGGTGCTGCCCTCTTTTCTCCACCCTTAGAGGCAATCAAGCAAGGTCCATCGTGTCAGACAAAGCAAGCCGCCTGGCTGCATTACACGGGAACATCAAATACTGCGTCAAACTTGTGCTTCCCGCCTTTGCGTCACTTCCCAGAACAGAACCTCCTCAAAGTCCGCTTGCACCACCGTGACTGGGTAATTCGCATCAAACAATATGCTGCCAGGCAAGGCAAATTCGAGGTGATGGAGAAACAAGAACCCGTGCGTGGGCGGCTGACAGGTGGTGGTAATAATATAAATGAAAAAACCCGAACCGAAAAAACACGCTTTCCGCCGTGAGGCAATCCCAATCTTTCGAGACAATCTCCCTTGCCTTCCTTGCCTAGCCATGTTTGTCGGAACGGACAGTAGATGGAGAGTCGTGACAAGAAAAAAAAAAAAGGAAAAAAAAAGAATACTGTTATGCAAATCAAACCCCACAGGTTAAAAGCCCAGTGCTGGTAACCGTCAACTTGAGAACCTGTTTTCCGCTCCTCACTCAAAAGCACCAGCACCCAATTACTCCATCCGTGATAATAAGTAACTGGAATTCGTCCAATGTTTGTCATGACGGCATTAGAGAAAAGATTCGAGAGATGAAGGCTACGATGCCACCTGACTCCGTCCTCTGATGGGACTTATCCACACGAGATTCGCTGCAAGACACTGCAATCGTAAAAAACCACAACATAAACCCCAAACGAGAAGAGAAGCCCGCTGAGTAGGGCGAAGGAATGCTGACCAGCAGATCGAGAGTCTTCCGAGCTTGTATTAGGTTGGCCACACTCGGCGAGAAAGAAAGCCAAATGCCACCCCGACCACCTGCTTTGAATTCCAACCTTGTACGCATTGTCCTGGCAATTTCATAGCATTACTGCTGTCGCCGATTCAGCTTCCCAATCATGTTGCGGTCAATTTCGTGGCCAGTGCCGCGGTCGCGGTCCCTATCACGGTCCCGAGGGTCTGGGCCACCCATCAGATGGTCTAAACTCATGGGATTAGAGCCAACGGGGTACTGCGATTGGGGCGGCGATGGCTGTGTTTGTGGCATTGGGGCCGCTGCTGGTGGAGCAGGGCCTCCTCCGGGACTGTTCCTGTGAGGCGTTGGCGTTCTGTCTTGATCGTACCCTCGCTGGTCTCGTTGCTGATACTGGTGGTAGGCAGCTGGAGGCGTGCCGTTGCTATCGTTCGAGGCAGGAGACCGTCGACGGTTATCGTCGTCTGGCGGGAAATTCGGGGGCGGGAGGCGGATACCGTGATCTTCATCCGTCGGTCGTGTTCTACGGCGCCCAGGGTCTCGGTCCCGGTCCCGGTCTCTGTCTCTGTCCCTGTCGTCGTACGGAGGGTACCGACTCGTAGGCGAATGCAGGGGAAGAGGGTAATCAGGTGGCGAGTGTTGTTGGTAAGATCGCTGCTGTTGCGGTGGCTGCCCGACAGATGGAGGCAACGGCTGTCCATACGCGCCATAGAGTGGCGTCCCAGGCGGCACTCCCCCTGAAATTGCTGCCACAGGAACAAACGCCGTAGAGGCGTTCGAGGAGACTGGCTGGAATACGCAATCTATGCGCAACTTGTCACAGTTTGTGCACTTGCCGTTGTTGGTGTTGGCATAGCCACTGCACCGAATCTGTCATGGGCTCGAGTTAGCATCTCAGGCCAGAAAACCCCAACTTGAACGTTGACGTTTCACGTCTGGACCAAAACAGCCATACCTTTCTCTTTCTGCAGTACCGGCAAGCAATTGAAGTCCGCTGTCTCGGCGCAGCCTGTGGTTGCTGGGGTGGCGGGGGTTGAGGTGGCCCCGTGGGGTAGCCATAGGCTCCTGGTGGTGAGTATCGGTTGTAGGGACCGTATCCGTCGGCGCCATTGGGGTATCCTCCGCCTCCGCCTCCGCCTCTGCCCTGCGCCTGACCCTGGTAGTATTGGTCATTATACTGCCTCCTGTCGTCATACTGTCTCCTGTCGTCGTACTGTCTGCGGTCGTCGTACTGTCTGCGATCGTCATACGGTCTGCGATCGTCATACTGTCTCCGGTCATGCGAAGGTGGCGCAGGAGCGATATGGCTATGCTGACGAGGCTGGTCTGGAGGAGGATACCCGTTCGGATTTGTGGGAGACTCTGAGCTCCAGCCCCTCTGGTCTTGGGCATACCTCTGGTCCTGGGGATAACGCTCTGGGTATCGTTGGTCGGGTGGCGGGTACGCTTGAGGCAGTGGGGGCGCGTACTGGAGCGAGGGTAAAGTCATGGCTGCCGGGGGTGCTGGAGGCGGCGGATATTGGCGTCCTCGGTCGTCGTCGTCGTCGTCGTCAGGGGGGGGAGGGTAGTGCGAATTTTCCGAGGTTTCTCGCGGTGGATACCCTCTGCCTCCTCGATGGTCGTCTGCCATACTGGGGTAACCCGTAGCTGGCGCCAGACTGAAACAAGCAGCGGATTCGTATCTCAAAGAGGTCAAGACAAACGCCGCTGTTGGCGTGTGGTTGTAAGTATGTTTGTTTGTAGAATACAAGTTGGGAGCGCCAATTTCTTGCGCAGGATGTCCAGCTCGGTTCCCCCTGAGGTCTACTCGCAGGAGAGAAGCAAGTAAAACATGTGGGTGGGCGAAGGGAGCTGGTTGAGGTTTTCAGTCACCAACAGCCCAGGGCAACTCTGGCGGCGGATGGGATGGGCCGGGGCGGGTTGAAAACGGGGGGTGGAGATAGGCGGCAAGACGGGATGGGCCTTGGCTGATAGTAGTACTAAGAGCAGGCAGGTCGACTTATCCACCTGCGCGGGCGGGAGTGCGAGTGCGCCAACGTGACAGTGGCCGTCCAAGTCCCGGGGTTGGGCAGGCAAGCAAAGCCTGGAGTGACTGGGTGGTTCTGGCAGAATGCCACACGGCAAGAGAGAAGGGGAAGGGAGGAGTGGTTTGTGGGAGAAAGACGGGAGGAATGTGGGAGCAATATGAGGAGAGGGCGGGAGTGGATGATGGGGCGAGCTTGGTTCTTGCCAGTTGGTTGGAGGGGGGTTCCCAACGGGAGCAATGAACAAGGGACCAAGGATCAAGGACGACGGGGAATGCGTGCGATGATCAAGGACTGGTTAAGTGGTAAGTGTTGCGCGCTGGGAGGGCGACTGGAACGAGCCCTTTTCAAGGAGCGGCGGGAGTTCCCTTGTCAACTTGTTGCTGACGGGCCTGGGTCCCAAAGTTAGCTCTGGAGTCGAGGCGAATAAACGAACCAGGCTGCGCTGAAAGACAAAAAAGCGTGGTGCAGTGCAGGGACGGGGGCGCCATCAACCTTGTCTTGCAGCACCGTTGACTCCCCCAGCGCCCCAGCGTGTAGTAGAAAAAAACAAGCCCGCACCAAAACCGAAACCAAAGTCAATTAGACCGCACACCAAGCAGAGTACATTACAGTACAGTACAGTACATGTATGTATGTATGTACATGCGCAGCGCAATGTAGGCTGCTGCAGCAGCGAATCGAATCAAGAAGATAGGCAGGCAGGCAATTAACCAGACGAGCGCAGCAGCAACAACCCGCAAGCGGCCCCTCCAACACTTTCAGACAGGCGGCGTTTGCCGGCTGACAGTGACAAGACGGGTACAATACGGTAGGTAGCAGCACCAGCAGCCAGCAGGAGCAGGAGAGCTGAATGGGAAGGAGAGAGAGACGGAGACCTTGGGAGTCAAGTGCGTGTGTGCAGGGGCAAACGCTGCAGCGGGCGGGTTCGACCGAATGATAGAAAGGGGACGCAGCCAGCATGAATCGCCGCCACCTGCAAGATGCAACGGTAGCAGCAGTAGATCTCTCTCTTTACGAAGGATGGCCTTGCCCTTGCCTTCCTGACTGACTGATCGCTTCCCATCCCCCCCCAAGGCCAAAGTCCCACCGCCCCAACCGCTCGCTGCCTTTGCCGGTGGGCATATGCGCGTCGACCGAGATGCAAACAAGCGGGGGATAAGAAAGATGAGAGAAAAAAAGAAAGAAGAAAAAGTATCCCTTCTGTACGTACCTTGTGACAGCTCGATGGCAGGAAGTCAGTCGGTCCTCTGTTTGCCGCTTACAAGCCGGCGTTGGTGGGTTTGTTGTTGTTAGACGCGCGAAGGCTATGGGCGGGATGGAGCGACAAACGGTCGGCTGCGACGCCAACACGGGCACGGGCAAGAGCGGCCTGTGGGTTCTGTTCTGGGCCAGTGAGTTCGTTGCTGTTGGGTTGTTGTGTGAGTTGTCTGGGTGTGGGTGTGTGTAAGTTGTGTGTACCTCTGCCTCTGCCTATAACAGTAACAACAACAACAACAACAACAACAACGAAAGCGTTTGGAAGAGGTGATGAGTTGAGAGAGAGGGGTTATGTCTCTTGGCTCCTCTTCCTCCGTCTCTGGAAGTTTGGGACGGATGGGGCTTGTAGAGTAGAGTAGAGGTGTGGTGGTATCTAGGTATACTGTGTGGACTCACCTTTTGTAGTAGCGTATGTACCGAGATGGTAGCTGGGTACGAGAGTACCTGGAGACGTAGGCCAAGGGATGTACAGATACACAGATACCTTGGGGTACGCTAGGTCGAGGTTGATTGTAGAGGATGATAGGTGATGGAAAAGTCAATTTGGGCCGAACGTTTATTCGACGGCCGGGCGGGTCTGGTCGAGAGAAACAGACCAAAAAAAATTAAAACAAAAAAGGACGATGAACGTGCAGATGGAAGATGGAACCGACAGGCTTTCAGTTCAAGGCGCCCACCAACCCAATCTTGCCAATCAACACCAGTTCGAGCGGTGCACACAAGGTTTGGGCAGGCAAGTCGGTAGGGAGGGAGTAGGTTGGGTTGGGAATAAGGCCAGGTCAAGTTCAGGTCAGGTCAGTGGAGGTCGAGTTGCGAGCGAGAAACGGGTTGGATGAAAAAAGCCCGGCTTATGACGGATCGGTGCTTGCGCGTGTTGGTCAGGTCACAGGCTCCAGCGTCCCCCAGCAGCGGCATGCGTGCCCTGTCCCAGATTTCAGACTCGGCGATGGTGGCTGTCTGCTGGGATGGAAGCTGCGACAAGGGGGGGGGGGCGTGTCGTGTGTGGTGTGCACTAAAAGAAAAAGGTGTCCAGCAGGTGTAGACTGACAGTATAGGTGGTGTGTATGCCAGAACAGAAGCTAGCGGATAAAAAGGTCCACGCCTCCCCTCCAACCTACAAAGGTATTCACCCCCCCTGTGCAACCTCCCTGTCTCCTTGGGCTGGTGCGGCTGGTCCCAGTGAGCGAGTGGCTCGGAGCGAGAGTGGATTTGCGGATTTGTGGGCGCGATTGCCTATTTCGAGCAGGTGCGGACAGCAGTGCCAATCATCGCCCAGAGACCCAGTCAATTCAGTGACGTTCCAAGGCCCGCCCCAGGGCCTTTCTCTGAAGCCCGCGCCTAATAATCCCCCTCTTGTGCAGAACCCACCAGACCGGCAGCTGCGCAAGGGTCGCAGTTGGGGCCGCAGGAACTGACAGCCAGGGTGGAAGAATAAAAAGAAAAGAAACAGTCTTCAGCTTCTCTTCTTTTTGTCTTGTCTTGTGTTGTCTGTGTATTTGTCACCTCACCACCCCTCCTCGCCGGCGAACTTCAATGTTGTTGAATGTCCAAGGAACAACTGTTTAAAAAATAAAAAATAAAAAGACAAAATGCTCGTCGCTTCTGATCAAAACGTCCTTCCCTGTTCTCCTCGCACTGGTAAAATTGTTCCTTTCCCCGCCACACACTTGTTCTAGAAACCCTTGGGATGGATTCCTTCGTGCTGCTGCGCCGTTCTCCCAACCTGGTCCGATATCAATTCATGCGGTGCACCAACGCAACGCAACGCCGCCAGCTCCAGGCGGTCTGATTCTCTATGAGGTGTGTGTGTGTGTGTGTGTGCTTTTGTTTGGTCGGTCGGTCCTATATTTTGCGGGGCACAAACGAAGGATAAAACACAAAACAAAGATGGCCGACCTTGGGGGCCGAAACGAAGTGATGATTCCAAAATACAATCGATGAATGTTAGAACTTTTGGAAACTCGGTGAATTCGAGTCGGAACCTCGCAGAACGCTGGGTGCGATGGATGGCTCGTGGGCTTCCCTTCCCGCAAGGTAACAAGCGGATAGACGAGGGCTACCTGGGTCCTGGGGTTAAGTTGTAACCCGTAAGAGGAGGATCCTTGACCCGCTCGAGTGACCAAGATACCGCTCGGGAGGGAAGGCAAGATGTTCATGCAGTAGGGTAGATGTACACTAGTGGCCGGTGCCCCGGGATAGTCTCTCTCTCTCACCTCACCTCAGACAGGCGAACGCCGAAGAAAAGCGCCACACAGCCCAGAGGCAAGGAAGGGATCACCGAAATCCGAGCACAAAAGTCGGCGGGGACTCTCGCAAGTCGCCTCCACCTTGACGGCACGTTTGGGGAGATCTCACGGGCGTGGACTCACTGTGACTGGGCCACTCGGCCCTGGGGCGGTGCGGTGCGGTGTGCTTGGACACTGCTTCGTTTGAACTTTGGCGCCTGTGTTGGCGGCGAGTGTCTGAAGTGAGGGAAGTGGAGGTTATTGTCAAGTTTATGACTGACTGACCGCCAGCGAATGAGTGTGCTGAGGCGTTTTGCGACACAATCTCCCGCTGATCCGCTCTCCCGTCCCAGCCAGTCGGTTCGCTCGTTGGCGTCGATTTAGGACCCAAACGCCGCCACTGGACTGGGCAAAGTGATCGAGAGGGGTATCGTATCCGTAGTGTGATGTGGTGTGGTGTACTCTCCAGGTGGACAAGTCAGCACTCTCCAAACTATACTAGTATAGCACTCTGTTTCAGTCTGATGGCCCTGGCCAGATCTCCATGATCACCTTTTGTTTGTTTTCTGTGTTTCCTGATTTCCTTTTTTGGGTGGGTGTCAGTTGTTGGATGTTTGCCAATTTACACTATCGAGTAAGACAACCCGATTCCCAAAGGGGCCACGTACAAGGACGGGGTGTCTGATAATCAGATGCTGAGCTGACGGAAATGCTGATCAAAGGCCCGAGGTATGAAGCTCCAATTCTTAGAGTCTAGAACTAATGTGCAGTGCTGCCACTGGAGCATATAAAAGAAACGCTTATACCTTATGGTGGCGGGACTAAACTATTTGAATTGGGTGATAGGAGAGCACGAGGGGGATGCTGAGGGGATAAGAATTCTTCAACGGACCAATGATGGGAGCCACCCCAGCATTACGTCGAAACGCAGCAATTGCCTGGTCTAAAAGGGGGGGGGGGGGGGCAACACGATCTGCCGGCGAGCGGAGAAGCAGAGATTGGATCGCAGTCGTCCGTTTGGCCACTCCTGATATGGTCCGGGGACCAACCGGCTTGACGCCCTGCTTCTTCATTTTCACTGACTTATCAGCATCATTGGAACTCCGCAACTCCCGCGCGGCGCTCCAAACATGGAACATGGCACCTGCACCTGCACCTGCACCTGCACCTGCACCTATCTGGAAGATGGAGTGTATAATTGTACATGTATAATGCAATACATATTACCTCGGCGTGTTTGTATGTGACACACATGTCCAACCACACCCAGGACACAAAGAATCACAACAGTAACCACCACCACCTCGACCACAGGCACAACAGAACCGAAACAAACCCGGCACTAGCAAAACCAAATGACGGCTCCCACATCATCTGCGTGCACGAACACGGCGCACACGGGCGGCTAGACGGGATCGTTCGTCTTCTGGTCCTACTGGAACTGTGCTGGGCGACGGCACGGCTCTGCTGGCTTCTGGCTGTTCTGGTGTCCTGGTCTGCCCTGTGGGGAGAGTACCCGACATAACCAGGATCGCCTGTTCCGCAAACACAGAGGCGGGAGACGGTACGTAGGGCGTGTCTTTTTCTCCCACGACCACACGGCTGACGGATCGCGTCTGTCGGTACCTTGGTACGTTGCGCAAACCTGGACCCTTGTCGACGGCCAATGGAGCCTGGACAGCTGGGCCCGAACGGGTCATCAGGGTGCATTGGTGCCCACGGGAGGTGGGTGCCGGACAGGTATACAACCCTCCGCAGGGTCGCAAGCATGGACCGTCCCGTCAGCGCTGCGAGTGCGGTGCGGGCGTGCGAGAGTGATGTAAGAAACAGGATGCAGCTGGACGAAATGCGAAACATTTCACGCCTCCTCGCCAGAATGCCCTACCCCAGCAGAGGATGAGGAAACCGATAAAACACGGACGCCAACAAACCTGCCAAGGCTTCCCTCGCCCGAGCACAGCGCACAATGCTGCACTCGCACTCCCATTCTCACACCTCCTTCCTCGATGATACATCCTCCCTGGCGCCGTGGACGGTGGTGCGAGGTCAGCTGCGGTGATGCCGGTGCTGCGTGCTCGAGCCTAGTATACACTGGGGGGGCGAAAAGTCCGGACGCTACGAAACAAAACCGAACCGACCGCCGGCTAAATGAGAGGCGGAGCACCCATGGAAGGAAAAGAAAAGGGGAGGATGAAAACCCACGTCAGTGTAAGTGACTGGCATGGCGACGGCAGAAGCTCATGACAAAACGCGCGGCGATGACGTGAGACAGCTCAAATGTTCAGCGTCCCGTATGACAAATAGTCTATCGTCTGAAGAAAAAGTGTCTCCGACACGGAACAGTATCGATACACTGACTGGCAACAGACTTCCGATGAGATGACGGGTTGCGCCGAGCGGAAGATGAATACGGCGTGGCGGCACATACACGAGGCCCATGTGCCCCGAGGTACATGTACGTGTGGCCACCTGCGGGCGAAGATAATATAAGCAGAGACAACTCCAAGACGGATTAGCAGGTTAGTACGAGTAATATTATTGTTGTTGCTGTTGTTGTGTGTGTGATTCAGCGAGAGAACGAGCGTGAAAATGATACCACAAGAACCTTGCATGGGTTAGATGCGCAACGGACCTGCGTGCCGCTCGAGTAAAATAAATAAATGCATGTTGGCTCTGGTGCTCACCTCACTGCCGGCCGCCATGGCTGAATCTGAGTCGCCAAACCGAAAAATCGCTCCAGGAAGGGAAGGAAGAAATAAATCATCGACCGGTAGGCAGGGAGCGAGTGCCAGGGACACCTAACGGCGACACAAAGGCCATGCACGGCGGCACGAGGACAGCCAGACGGCCAGACACCTAGACAGACACCCAGACAGGCAGCACTGCATCGAAGGCCCCTTTGCGTCGTCCAGTCTGACTCGCATGATCGATCTCGCAAAAAAGGCAGAAATGCCCATCAGGGGACAAGACGGGACGCTGCTGCATCGCCCGTCTGCCCGTCCGTCTCCGCCCGCCGCCCGACGTCCCGTGACGTTTCCAATGTCTTGCGCCCTTGACTCTCTCGGTGTATTTTTTCCAGGTGGTTTAGTGACGCCGCCAATGTCCACCGCCAATGTCCACCGCCAATGGAGTGGAAGCCGTGTTGCTCCTGTCGATCCCGCAAGACACGAACCGGGCCGACAAGGGTTTAATATCCAACCCTGTTTTCCCCTGCCTTGTCCCGTCTTCTGGAGATCGGGTCATCTGGCAAGCCGCTCCGCTAAAAAGCCGATGGACACTTGGAAAGTGTCGAGTATAATACTAGCAGTAACTCACCTGCCTGCCTGCCTGCATGCATGCAATTGCACATCAAGGGCGGCAGAAACCGCAGAACAATACCCGAATGAGGAGGGCGGACGGACCATCCTGTCTCGCTCGGCCTGACGAAACGGGTGGTGTTGGACGCTAACAGAGACACCCCTCGGCGGTGTCGGGCGGTGTCGGGCAGCACAGGGCGGCATCGGGCCTCGAAGTCTCCACGTCCCAAGCATTCAAGCATCGTCAGGGAGGCAAGCAGTGGAGGGAAGACAGGAGGGAAAGACCGGAACTGGGGGAGGTGCAGATACCAATCGCTTGGGGCGCAAAAATGGGCAAAAAAGACCTGACTTACATAGATACCTACCTACCTTCCAAGTATCTCCTTGCCAACCATGGAACCTCAAACTCGTGCTTTCTCCTTTCTCCCGTAGGATCCGACCGAGGCGGGCGCGATCCGAAGTGCGTCACAGTGGCATCACGAGGGGCACCATCCAGACAGAGCAGAGCATCTGCCACTGCAACTGCAACCTTGAAAAAGGGTCGCTCTTTCTTCCCGGCCGGCAACAAACTGACAGACAGAGCAGGAGGGAGCTTTTTGTGGCAAGCATGGAATTGGTCCAGGGAACAGCCGATGTACCCCTCACTGATGACGGAAGGGGTGGTCGCTTGCAAAGCAACCCTTGGGGGTGTGGGTGTGTGCGTGTGCGTATGCGTGTGTGATTCAATTTTGGCCGATGATGACAACCTCAACACCGCAAAACATTGGACGAGACGACAAGACATAACCCCATCCATCCATCCATCTCATGGACATTGCATTGGACACCATCAGATGGTCCATGGCTCTGGTGCCCAGTCGTGCCAGAAACTATTTGGCGCAATTCATTGATTGAGCCCGTCACTGGTTACCAAAGGTTTTTGCTTCCTTGCCCGCCATCGGAGTTGCCCGCACCGCTGACTGAGCTTTGGCCTGTCTTTTTTCCTCGTTCCTTTTTCTTTCTTTTCTTCTGCCACCTTTCTTGTCTTTAAATTCCACTGAGCGAGCTGTGGTCTCGTCCTCGTGAGTCGTGGACAAGGGTTGCTAGGGCTGCGCTAGACAGTGGAAGAAGTGAGAAGAAAAAAACATGGCATCCTTGTCACCTATGTACCCACCCACCCACCATCACCATCAGGCCGCATTTCCGAATACGGAGGCTTTTCTGGATTTCTGGGCCGGCCCATCACTGGGCACCAAAGTCCTCTGTGGACCAGAGGACGATGGGTCCACACGACGGGCAGTCGGGGCTTCAACAACTTGATGATAGTGCGCGTTCAAATGCGGAGTTCCAGCCTCACGCATGCCAGCGCCACCTGCCCGCCAAGTCCACCAAGAAGGTGTGAAGCACGGCAAATTGCATCTCGTTGCTTTCATGTGTGCTCAGCAAATTATCCAAAACCCCGCCTCACCACCACACCCTCTCGCCGCCAGAGCACCACCCTGAACGACACAAAACTGGCGGCATTTGGTGACAGGCAAGCAACTCGTCACAAACGGCAGCCACTCGGTCGAGCGCGTGTGCAATTCTGGCGAGTGAGCGATGGGCTTAACTGTGTGTTGCAGTGTTTGGTGGTCCCAAGCTCGGGCGCTGGACCAGTGGACGCCAATGGGGCACATCAAGACTCAAAACGGCCTCCAGCTCCTCTCTGTCACGCACGCACACACACACACACACACACGAACACACACACTCACGCACTTCCTTCAGTCCAGCCAGCGGGTGTTGGGCTTGTTGTGTTCGCCCGCCTCCAGTGTCCCGACCCCTGGGACCAAAAACTCATGGGCGGGAAGGGCTGCTAACTGGGGCAGTGCAGCAGCCAAGCGGGTGGGGAAGCTCCCGACAGAATCGACTAGCGAGCGGGTGTGCGAGGGTTGCCCGTGCTCTGCATTCCCGCCATCCCGTGCCCGCTTGGGCTTGGGTCGAAGAAGAAAATATAGGATTTTAGGGACGGGACTGGTACGTACCGCCTGGGCAAGCCCGCTTATCAAACACACCATGGATGGATTACCTCATCCCTTGGGGGAGGATGGACCGAGCCGCGCCGCCGCCTCCGCATGGCTTTTTTCCCATCTCTTATCCACGTTGACCGCAGGGAAGGGGAAGACAGTAACCTAGTGTTCGACCGAGCGAATAAACGAGACCAGCGATCCGGCGAATAAGAGGTGCATTGGTCTGTCTGCGCCAACTCTGGCTGGATGCACGATCCCAAATCACGTCCCCTCCGCGAGCTGCACCACACCGTTTTCCCCGACGGCCCAGCACGCGGGTGGTGGGTGGTCAAAGCCAAGACTTGAGCACTTTGACACTGCGGCATGGATTCGCGTGCCGTCCGCTCCCCCCCCTTTAGGCTCTTCCCGTCGTTCTTCTTCCGGGCCTGGCCTCCCATAGGCCCGCCAGATCTGTACCCTTGCACCTTTTTGACCACGCCCGCATGCCTGTACAAAGAGGTCAGTGGCTGGCATTTTATCTCTCGCTCCTCTCACCCTCACCTCATGTCTGAGCTGAGGCATGATCATGATAAAGACTGCGAGGCCAAGAAAACAAGCGGCCACCGTGTGTGTGTGCCAGCCAGCAGCCGTCGGCCCTCGCGCGCCAGACGAGGCCGACACCAGCCGCAGCAACGACAGAAGCAAGCGGCCCCCTAAATTGCTGGCGGATGCTGGCACCGTCTGCAGACCACGACTTGCAGCGTTCGTGATCTCACACCCAAGTCGGCTCTGCTGATTGATGCATGGTGAATATTTGAACCGGACAGCCTGGTATTGGTGCGATGGTACTACCTATTCATACACTTACAGTCCTTGTAAAGGGGGGAAGGGGCGAGGGGATACTCCTTACTGCACACTTGTCGAGTACTGGTACCGTGTGCAATTGCATTGCTGGCCCGTGGCAAGTCAGCTTGCTCAATTCGAACGACCGTCTTGTCTCGCATTCGCTCCACTTTCTCTAAAGCGCAATTTGCCCGAATCTGAGGGCAACTGCAGCAGGAGAGCCTATCAAGGGCGGCCTGAAATCCTGCACAGATCGGGTCGCTTCGGGCGGTGCCAAACGGTGTTTTGTGTAACATTGGGGGTGTGGCCAGACCACCCTCCATCCAGCAGGTTACAACTCTGCTCGATTTGAGCCTGAGGCAACTCTAGCCCAAACCCCATTGTTTGGACCGCAAGTCATCGGTCTCACGAGGTGACAAGACTGCTTGGACGACAGCACGTCGGAGTTTTGGGTGTCGGGGGCAGACGGACTGACTTCAGCCGCGGCTCCTCTGCTTCTGCGCATCAAATCTGGTTGTGGTTGGTGGCACCACCCCGAACCGCGCATCAAAACATATCAACCAAATGCATCCTCGACATGGAACCAACCGTTGCATCTGCCCAAGGTCCCGGGGGCTCTTCTAGCCAGTGGCAGTCACTCGCATCAATCTTTGCTCCTGTGTTCTAGTTAGAGGGGTGATGCTAAAAGGACTGGTATTCCCGTCTCCTCTTTCAAAAAAAAAAAAAAAAAAAAAAAGGGGGAGGGGGTTATTAACTGATGCCTTGACGTACGCCAATGTGCACACCAAACAAAGCAACAACCATCTACGCGCACGGAAACTTGGTTGTCTCGGATTGAAAGCCCAAGTTTCGTCACAAACTGAACAAGTTTACGCGATTCCTCTGCGGGCCAAATCGTGGTTGGTCCTTTTTCACGCGAGGAGTGTGGCCGGCCACTAATCCAGCCCACCTCCAACTGATCCTTTTGCACACCGTCGCAGCTCTCAGCCAACAACTCCTCGAGTAGAGACGAGGAGCAGCCGTAGCTGCATACTTTAGTTTCTAGCCTGGTCACATACGAGGTACCTCTTTAGGCTCATTGGTGTCTGACAGCGTGGGGCCATGATTTTTCAGAATGACCAGGGCGAACGCGCTTACGCCGTGGTGCACGGATGAACTCGGGCAAGACTTCCCAGCGATAAGGTGGTAAGCCACAGGAAGGCAATACTACGAGTAGAGTCCGCCCACGAAAGCGTCAGCAGTAGGAAGAATAGCCCCTTTTGCTGTGGCGGTCAGAGATGCCTCCAAGGGGTATTGTTGTATCTGGTCATGGGCTGCATGTGGGCTTGGACCAGGGTCTCATGATCGTCTTTGAGCTCCCACAAGACTGAAAGAACACTTGGAATGCTTGAGGGTGTCCAAGACGAAACAAACAGATTCAAGACATGGATGTCGACCAGCCTTGAGAAAAAAACAAATGCTACAAACTCGCAAATGGGGGATTCTGGCACTGCGTTTCAGCCACCCCTGCCGGATTTCAAACCCAGCTCCAACACACGAACTTCGGAGATGGGAAGCGATGGGCGGCAGGGAAAGGAACGTCCCGCGCCCCGTTCCTTTGTCTTGGGTCCTCTAGCCTCCGTTCAGGAATCACCCCATCTGTTCTGTCTCCCCTCACCGAACCCGAACCCGGCAGGATTTCGCACAAGGCTTGACCGGAACTGGCCTAGGCAGCGGCCATGTGTTTCTCGAAGTCCTCTTCGAAGCCTCGTCCACCAACGCCGCGGCACGATGATTGCCGCTCTGGTCTTGCGGCGTGATCACTGTAGCAATGCGCCGGGCTCGCCGAGTTCTCTGTAGGGCTTCGTATTCTTCCAAAACAAAACAAGGCAGAAGAATAAGGACGAAGCGCTCCAAACTTGTAAATTCTCCAGCATGTCGACCCTGGACGTTGAAAGAATTCCTTGGTGGGCCGGCCGGTTGGTGAAGCGACGCCAGCTTGATCCTAGCCCCTGAGCCAACATTTGCGCCAAACAGATGTGTAAAAGCGAGGCATATTCGTAATGATAACCCAGCCATATCCCATAAACTGTTCCTTGTGGATCGTACAACAGATCTCCCTTCAGAGCATCAACGAGCCGGATCAAACGAAGGAAACATGTGTTCGGCCCTCGATTGTTAATAGCTGGTTGGGTAAGTTATCAATCCTTCCGCAGAACACGTTTACAGGATCTGAGTCTCACCGTCTTGCAGTTCCACCTTACCGATTAGGAACTTCCTGCATGGCCGGCGACTTCTCCGAGAATGCGAGGTCCAACTCACTGCCCGCCGAGCTTCGGTTCCGAACGAAGATGCTCGAATGCCCACCAACATCCATGAGAACTACTTTACCAATCAATGATCCGGAGTTCACTCAGCCTTCGTTGTTCCATCCCACCCCAAAAAGAGCTTGTTTGATCACGCTGAGCTCTTGTCAGACACACAAAAAGTGTGTATCCCCATTTGGCGACTCGAAGCAAAAGAGGATGATGCCCAGCTCCCAACGTCGTTTGCCAGCGGGCCAACATGGTATGGAACCTGGGAACATCATAATGGCGTATGGCCAACTTGGCTAAAGTCTAATACCATGACACTACATCTGCCCCCCCCCCCCCCAGTTACAGCCAGCGGCCGTTGAGTTTCTAAGCCGTCTGTGCACACGTCCCCGGCATCACTTGGACATCACCTGAGAGCATCACCGTCAATATACGAACAACATGATGTCGCGGGAAGGCACGGCAGCGTTGTTGGGGTGTCAATTTATTTGACGGCAGGTTTAGCAGGCTACCCCGGCAGGCTACCCGTTCGAGGATTGCGCAATAGATAACCAACCGAGACAGTGAGGGAGGCGTCCGCAGTCCAAAGACACAACCAACAAGCAACTCAACCAGGGACTGACTTGGGGAGGACAAGCACCAAGCAACAGTATGAGGCCGTCGAACTTTCGTGCGTTCCCGCAAGTCCGCCAGAGCATGTCCATGGCCATCGATTCCATCGATTCCGAGGTGATGTTTCGGTTGGGTGTGAGTTTACGCTCTTTCCATGGTCGCGAGGGTCCCTCTCCCCCCTCCCGGACGGCGGCGGGATGGGCGAGGAGGAACAACGAGAATGATAAGTCACATTCTGCATGCCCCCCCGTGGACACCCGCGGTCGTGCGTGCGCTGCATCCTACATCTGGTCACCGCAGAGAGTCCAATTGGCGGCTTTACGTGTCTCAAGAAGGGGGGGGGGGGGGGGGGAATTGGCGCGGGCGAGGATCCTGTTTATTTTTCCGGTCCCCCTTTTTTAACTTTATTTTCGGACTCTTGCCGTGGCTGCCGCTATCTCGTGCCGGCCTGTTGGATATTTCAATGGGCGTCTTGGGGCCCATTCAGGGGAATCCACGCTCGGACACGCGGAGCAGTCCCCGAGCTTCCCGCAAGCAATATCTCGGACCAGAGGCCTCACCGAGCGCCGAGTGCCGACCCGCAGAGCAACAGCTTCGGTGCCCTGGTACGTCGCAAAGCCCGTGAGACAATGGATCGATTGGATATGCTCTCGCTGGGTCATATAAGATGGTTGTGGCGCAAGAAGGCGAGCTAGAGCCGCCGTGTTTGAAAAAATGAAGAATCACCACCGACAGGGAAGGAATGCGGGAATTTGAATAAATTCTGGAGCAACAGCGGCCAGATTCGGGGTGGTCAGCAGGCACAATCCATCCATCAGATGAATTGCAAAAGTCCAGGAGCAGACTACCCAGAGCTCAGGCCCTGTGCCCGGCGTCGGCCCCGAGGGCGAAGGCGGCCAACGCGACTTCTGCAGTCAAGCGGCACAAACATCGACCAAAGACTTGGCCAGCCCGCTCCTTCCAGACGCGCCCAAACGAAAAGGCGGTCTGCAAACAATTAATACCCCCCAAAGCCACCCCAAAACACCTCGGCAGGCATTATTATTACATGGACATATATCGGCCCCAGAAAAACAAAAATGGCTACCACCCATCCCACCTGGCGATATGAGTCGCGGTTGGTTGGAGGTTTCGGCGGCAACGGCGAACCAATACGGCTTTTTTCGCCGGGCGTCACCCAGAACGCCTTCTTCCCTGTCATTGCAGGGGTTGAGGCGAATGAGCGCACACCTTGGCGATCACGTGCGGCACTTCTCCTGTACTCCACCATCTTCCCTTCCGCGCGATTTCCGTGGGAAAATAATAGTGTCCTTTCTTTCGGGCAAGGGGGGAAGAGTTGGGGGGCTGGGACTGGCTGGGACTGGCTGGGCGGCGCGCTATCTCGAAATGTGGTCCGCTGTCGCTCGCAAAATGGGCAAGGTATTTTTGACACAGTGGCCCCGAGAACAGCACTGTAGCCGGGTGACTTTCAGGCCTAAGTTTTTTCTTTTTTCTGGGGACCAACCGGATCCTCAGGTTACTCTATATACTAGAGTCAAAAAGGGTGAAAACGGACCTTTTCTTGGGACCACTCTTTTTTTTTTTGGTCACTCGTTATTGGACCGGTTATTGCCGGGTATCCAAGCACACCACCCCCCCCCCCCCCCTGTCCATGACCATGGAAACCCGGTTTACTCTCCAGCACCTATCAAACGTTGGATTTTGAACTACTCTACACTACAGTAGTTGAGTTCTCGAATGGAGATGAAGATGAAAAAGGGCTGACCTGTTCCCATCATTCAATTTGTGTTCTCATGATCCTGCACGCCCAGTGGTGCCTCGATCCATGATGTGGGGACGAGGAAGGGGATACATTATCAAGCTAGGTTTTTTCCTCTAGTCAACCAGCCCAGGAATTGGGAAACAATTGTTGCATGACGCAAGCGCGCTAGCTGACATAGGCATCTGGCTCGCCAACCTCGAAGCAACTTAGCAAGGGCAAGGGGACAACAAGTCCCCAGCTAGCTTCACAAACCCTGGGATGGGGTATTCCGAGGGCAGTGTCCTGATTGGCGACCGCCGAGACGGAGCTGCGTCCGCTCATGGGCCATGCTCCGCTCATCAGACGAGAATAAGATCTGGAGTCATCAGCCGTTCTTAGCAGGCACAAGTGCACACAAACCAGTGACACCAGTGCCACCATTGCTGTATGTATACAGCACACTAGAAAAGCTAAGGTAGGCAAGGGGGAAGGGGTGATCATGATGGGATTTTGGCAAAAGAAAGCGCGGGACGCCATCCATTTTTCTTTACTAGCGTTCCCGATCCGCCACCGCTTGCCAAAGTTCAAACGGAACAACGCGACCGACAGTGTGCGTCCTGGGGTTGGCTGGCTGGCTGGCTGGCTGGCTGCTGCGCAAAAAAAAGCAGATTGGCTCCAGCAGTGTGGACAACCACACCCTGGAGGGGCAGACGAACGGACGAAACGAACGCTCGGCGTCAGAACTTGTGGGTGAGGAGAGCTGGAGTTGCTTGCTTGCTTGGGTGGTAGGTGGTCCAAAAGAGTTGGGGTGGCCCTATCTATTGAGCCACGTTGAAGCACGTTGCAATGGGGGCCGCGCGCGAAATGTAATGTATGTATGTACCTTCCCGTTCTTCCCGGCTGACGCCTGTCCGTCATTGCCTCTTTCTTGCGTCAGTCACCCTTTCCCATTTTCCTTTGCTCCTTCTCGCACGGAGCAGCGTCGTGTACGTGTCCGGTACATGTACAAGACTGCCAAGTACGCGGTAACCTGTAAGTACCCGCTGTTCCCTTTTTGTCAGACCAGCCAGTGGAAAGAACACCCGGGTACGAGATACCAAGTTTGAGCAAATTAAAATAAAAAAAAGGAAGGCATTTGAAGATGTGGAAATCGCCGACTTACTCGAGTACCAAGCCAATTGGCTGAGTTTCTCCATCGTCCAAGGCGCAAGAAACGGACTCATACAGCCAGCCCACCTGTCTGACCCGTCTATCGGTCTTTCTCTCTCTCTCTCTCTCTGTCCTGTTAATAACGTGTCTTGGTCATGGGAACGTGTCAAACTCACACACAGCCACTAGCCATTAGCCATTAGCCATTAGCCAGCAGCCAGCAGCCGTCACAAACGCGCAGCCCTCCTCCTCCTCCTCCTCCTCCTCCTATCCACCCCACCCGCTGTCGCAGAATGCATGGTGCCATCCTACGGGCTGCAGCGGTAGCAGCGCCCTCTGCAAATGGAATGGACCGAAGCTGGGGGAATCAGCTGGAGAGGAGTCGAGACCCCTCCCTCCTGCCCCTCCACCGACCCAGTCCCCAGTCCCACTCCCTGACCGGTGAGAGGGGACGGCAGACGGGAAGATTGGGCTGGACTGGACTTTGATGCCTGAGAGAAACAGAGGAGACAGACAGACGTGCGTTGCCGTATCATCAGCTCCGCTTGCGATGGACGGGTTCCCGCTCCCGGATGCATGCTTGCTTTGCTTGGTTGCTTGGTTGCTTTTTCAAGTGCACACTACTGGCGTCCTGCTGGTCCCGACTGAACACTACTACCTTGCTGTTGCAAGTGCAACGCCCTAAAGCTCACCGACCCCCCCTCGGATCAGAGCGTGCCAAGCGCACCGATCTCCCCGAGCTCTCAGGGGCCACTTCAGGGCACTTTGGCCCGCATGCCGTCATTGCTCACTGGCGCTGCACGGGACGGCACAAGCGGCCACCTACCTAGGTACCTACCACCAACCAGCACGGCTCGGTCACAGATATACCATCTACCTATTTTACCTCGTTGCTGCGGTGTGCTTCGGCTCATGCTTCGTACATTACATATCATATCCACGTATATATATACAGCGCGCGTAACAGGTATTGGGCATGGTCTGAAGCGAGCGAGCAAATAAACCCACAACAAAAAAAAAAGGTATGGAGGGCCCCCGCGGGAGGCCACAGGCCACTGGCAGCCATCCCCAAGCCACCACCATACAGGTTACCGACGGTACCCCTGCGATGGACAGACACCCACACCCGCCGTCCCCAATCAGGGTATCCGGCGCCATCTCCGGCTAACCACTTGCTTGGCCACCAGCGGTTTGCTGACTTGCGTGCGGCCATCGATCGGCTCTCCAAAGTGCTTCCGTGTGAAGGTTCATGCATCCGCAAATGGGTTGAGAGTTTACTGAAGGATGGCAGCAGACACACAAAGTTACAAAACGCTTGGGCCGCCTTCCTGCCTGGATGTGGATGTAGTGGATGAGCAATGTGTGTATCTCCAGCTTACTCCGTGGCCCGTTTCAACATGGTTTGCATCTAGAAGGCTTCTTCCGGTGCCTTCTCATGTGGCTGCGCCGGTAACAGCCAGCTACCTAGGCCGTGCCGTATGGTCCGGGGCAGAACAGCGCCCCTGGGGACCCCGTAGGATCCGCGGCCGCCGCCATGCCGGATCCGCGCCCCAGCGGCGCAATACTCAGAAGCCCCGTTGCAACGGGGTTTCGTCGTTTCAACAAGTTTATAACAAGCCAGTTCTGGTACCAACGAAACAAACGCACATTCATCATTCTTGGTTGTTGGGGTGCTTTGGTGTCTTTGGGACGGGCCGGAGAAACGCTCGCAACAGGCAACTCGACCCGCGGAACCTGGTAGGCAAACGGCGGTGAGACTTGACCCTTTGACCCCCCAATTGGAGCTCTCACATCAGTCGAGTCTCGGATGCGCATGTTGTCTGCCATTCTGCCGCTCTTGGTTGACGCTCTGTGCATCCCATCCTACACAACGATGCAGGTATATGCTGCGTTTGAGCCTAGCCACGGGCCAAGAACCTTGTATGAGAGGACGACGCTGCAGCCACCACTATCAGACTCAGCAATCAAGTGGTCTCCCGCTCTTGAGATGGTTTTGGGACGGACGGGGCAATACCTCGAGTGCCGACCCAGCGGCCCGCAGCAAGTCCCTCTCGTCGCAAGTCGATCCAACGGTCAGGCAATTCCAAGCCCTGTTGCGGGTGAGCGAGCGACTGCATGTCTCTCTCCTTTGCGGCCCAACGCACGCCCTGCGATCAAGACCCGTCGCAAGCCGCTGCTCCTCCCGTCTCGCAAGCAGTATGACCGGGGTTACACCACCAAACACTGCGTTGAGACCAATATGGAGCGGAGCGGGTATTATAGTGCTGTTGGCCAGGACCGAAATGTGAGTCTGACAGCTCCGTCCCCCGCCGGGAACACACAGGCAGGCGAAGAGGCCTTCTTGTGAGACCCCAGAAGACAGGACAGACCCCAGGAGATCACTAGGTGGCTGGTGACAGGAGGAGCAGCACATCATCAAGCCTTTCCGGCCCGCTTCACATGAGAAACCCAGCGACAGCCAGTCGTGTGTGTGAACGCCGGGGGGGTCCATGAATTTCCGGCCGGCCGCTGAATGTGAAATGTTGAACGTGTGTAATGCTTGGATGCTGGCAACAGCAACCAACCACCAACCAACAGCCAGAACAACCCTGCGCTGGCACACCGACCACACACCACCGCAGTCAAACAGAGCAAAGATTCCGAACGGTGTCTGACTCTCGTTTCGCTGCTGGCCGGCCGTGATTCCCCCGGCTTCTTACTCAGTCAGATGGAAGGCTTGCAGGAAGCAGAAAGCCAGCCGCTTTTCCCGTCCACCTCTTTTTTTTTTGCGGGCTTCCCTTGCAGCACTTGCAGCAAACAGCATAACACGACAGCAGATAGATGAGAGCACTACTCTTTTGCTACTGCAGTGATGAATCGACAAGTCAGTTAAAAAGGGTCCGCGGGATTTCAGTTCAGCCAGGCGCGCCATGCCCAAGTCGTCTCTGATCGTCAGTCTCTTCGTCTCTCCCTTGGAGAGAGACAAATATAGGCTGGTGGTCTGCTCCTTCGTCCAGTTCGCCGGCCGAAACATGCCACATACCATGCAGTTTAAACCAATTAAATGGAACTATGCTGCATGGACTGTGTTGAGAGAGAGAAGGAGAAAGAATGGCAGTTGCTGTTTGTTGCACTTGAGATAGGCCGAGAAAGACGAGACGAGACGGGGGGGGGGGGGTTCGAAACTTGTGCCTTCGCTTCATTCCTCCCGTTTTTTTTATCTCCTTCTCACGCTATCCATGGCTTGTCGTCTCTTCTCTCTTTGGCGTTCGTTTCCCAGCAAGAAACAAGAAACAGAAGGGAGCTAAGGCCGCCTGCGCCCGCTGGGGTCAGCAGGAGGATTCGCAGAGCATGGGGGTGGTTGGGTGGTGACTGCGGACCGACGCGAGATGAGGGCCTGTTGGGTACATAGAGTACAGTAGTGTGGGTTGCTTGCTAGCTGCTGTGGTGCGTGCGTGCATGCGTGCATTTGGTCCGTGATCGTCGGCGATCGCTTGTCCGTGACACTACCCCTTCCTCCTCCTGGTCTCTGACTCTGTGCTCTCTCACAGATACACAAGCGCCCGCCCAGCTCCACACGTTGTTGCGTGCCCGTTACGGTAGCAATTGCTGTTTTACCGAGTACATAATTTCCCAGTACCCCCTTCCCTTTTTTCCCCTTCCCGCCGGATAGGGCTGGGCCTGGGGGGCGGCGCGGGAGGGCTGGCTCAAGAGGCGGGGTAGTAAGTAACGGGGTAAGGGGTGACCTATACTACGGTACTGTAATGCACCTATCTGAGCTACCTTGCCGACGGGTAACCTACCTTGCCTTGCTTGCCTACCTACTGTCCATCTCTGCTTCGTATCTGGTGGTCCAATGAGTTGGGATTGGATCGGCTTACATTTTTTGTTAAAAAAATATTCCAATTGCGTTGTTTGCTTCTCACCACAAACAAAGCAAGTTCTTCCTTACTCTTCCGCACCACCACCTTTGTGTTTTCTGGGTGCTTACATCCTTCCCCGCTTCTTCGGAACAATTGCCCGACGAGCGATGCTTTTTCGCAACATGCATACATACTCGTACATAAATGCTGCTGAAGAAACCATGTCCAAATTGCCAAGGTGGTATGTACATACATATCTTTTTGGGGGGGGGGGAGGGGGATGTGCACCGGCTGGCTGCACACTGGCCCGACTGCCTGCATGTTATGATAATTATGCATGATAAGGCAAGGTGCATAACGTACATGATATGGACTCTCACATGATGCGAGTTACATGAGCCACCACCCACTTACTTGGCCGTGCTGCCAGTCAGTCAGGAAATACATACCCAGTAGGCAAAAGTAACTCGGTAGGTAGGTAGCCTACGTGCGTGTACATACATACATACATGCATACATGCATACATACATACATACATACATACATACATACATACATACATACAGGAGTGGTAGATTGCCCGGATTGGGAAGGGGAGATATATACGCGAGTGCGAGGGCGAGTGCGGGCTGTGTGTTGGGTTTTGGTTGTTGGTTGGCAACGAACGGGCTGAGATCGTAACGAGATCTACCTAGGTACCTAGGTAGTTATGTAAACCGCGACTTACTTGGCTTTCTGTCGATAACGAGTACTGTAGAATCGAAACGCCGGAGGCAAGCCTGGGTGGCTTTGTCAATTTGCAATTGCCTTTTTTTCTTTTTCTTTTTCTCCTTGAGTAAATGTCAATAACCTGACTGGCCTATTCAATCTGAAAATGTAACTATCCGAGCATTTAGCTTCAATCCTCTAGGTGGGTAGGTACCCAAGTCAAAAGTGACCGAAATGTGTCCGGGTTGGACAAGAAACAATAAAAGTGGCAAGAGAAACTCGCCGAAACAGCAGAGAATTGTGGGGTTCAACTCTACTCAACTCGAACTTCAATTCGAAAAAAAAAAAAAATTCTCGTCTATCAAACCTGCGGTGAGAGTTTATTCGCGGCAACAGCAACGACCGTCATGTCCGATTCTCACCATCATCACCATCATCATGGCCACCAGCACGGGCATCACTCCACCCATCTGAACAGGAATTTCTTCAAGTACGTCTGTGGCTCATCTCAGCCCCAGAAAGAAGCAGCAACGAAGCTAATTCAGGCGATGATAGCTCAGAGGCAGCGACATATGACGCCAAGAACGAGAAGACATTGGCCCATATTGTCGAGGAGATTCGTTCCCGACTCGATTTCATCGGCGTGGATTGGGTCAACGATGATGACGACAGCAGCGATGAGGAGGATGATGATAAGGAGGCCAAGGGTGGCAATGACGACGATGCTCCTCCGAAGCGCCAAGTGCGTTTGTTGGATTACGCTTGCGGAACTGGTGTCGGTACGTGCCTTTTTTCTCTCTTTTATCTTTTTTGTTTGATAATGGGTGTTGCCTTGAAATATTGGAGATTCGGACCCCCCTTTGCCCACGTTTTGGCTTTTGCTAGGTTGTTTGGGTATACTGGGACTTCAGATGGCATATATTCTTTCCTTTTTATCGTCTATGCTAGGATTTGCCCTGGGCTTCTCGTCAAAGGATTGATGGCTCGCGGTGCTAACATGTCACAGTATCACGAGTAGGCAGCCTCTCCCTTATTGCCCCTTCAGCTCCCGCTTCTCGGCGAGAGACGAGCGATAGGCAGCCGGTCTTGAACGAAGCCGAGGAAAAGCGCTTGTGCCATCCGGTTGTCCAAAGGCCCTTTCAGTTGACTAACAGCAACGCAGGCTCTCGCCCCTTACACGACCCAGTGCGTCGGCATCGACCTGTCCGAGAACATGGTAACCGCATACAACGGACGAGCCGAGAACCAAGTCAGCTCCTTTCCCATAGTCTTGTTGTTGTTCATGTTGCCGTTATTGTCTGTGGCCATAAACTAACCCGTACTAAATAAAGGGTCTCCCTGCCGAGGATATGCACGCGTACCAAGGCAATCTGTGCACCCCTGAAGACCCCAGCCCACCCAGCTTTGCCTCACCAGACTTCTTCGGCTTCGACATTGCTGCTGTCGGTCTCGGGTTCCATCATTTTGATGATCCTGCTCTGGCTGCGCGCAGGCTCGTTGAGCGCCTCCGACCGGGTGGTGTTCTCCTTATTCTGGATTTCCTCCCGCATGATAAGATGGATGTGAGTTGTGTGCCTCCGAGATATTATCAAGGGGTTTCCTTTGCCACAAACACAGGAAGCACAATGGGGGAGAACCCGGAAGTGAGATAGACTGACATCTTCAAAACAGTCAACATACGCCGCCTCGCACACCGTTACGCATCACGGCTTTTCCGAGGCCCAGATCAGAGAACTGTATGAACAAGCTGGCGCTGGGATAGACTTCAAGCTTGAGACCGTTGCCGTTGCGTTCAACCGCGCGACGGAGAGCAATCCAGAGATCCGGAGACTGCTCTTTCTGGCGCGTGGCGTCAAGGCATGAGAAGCGAGGAACAACTGTATAAATAGGTTCTTGCTCAGCTTCAAGGCGATATACTTCAAGATATTATTATCATTTGACCTATCTAGCCACCTTCCGAACCGAACAGCTTGACTTGATATGTCTACAACGCGGCCCAAGTCCAGCCACGGTTCTCGTCAGAATACTCCCCGATCAACTCTTGGGATGGAAAGGGGGTCTCTGTGTGTGTGTGTGTGTTTTACATTATGTCTGGCTAGGGAACTTGAAAGGGGGAACTTAACGACCGGCATCTCGCCGTGCTCCAGGTTGTGGAGGGTGAAGAGGTCTGAATGTGCAGCTTGTCACCATCACTATTGTGGTTCACGACCACCAAGTCGCGTTAACCCTTTTCCTTTCTTGTTCTTGGTGTCGGTGGCTAGGTAAAGACCCGTTACTATTGTTGCCTTGTGGTTGGCGTTGACTTCCTACAAGTCTTAAGCCTCCTTATATACCCATTTATCCTACCCGCATAAACGGACTCTCTTGGGCAGAATAGGTGGTGTAACCATATACGCTACTCCCTACCTATGTCTCATAATACACAAGCTCAATGTTTTCTTCCATATCATCACTAGTTTATTTCGGAAAGGTTCGGTTGCGGTGTGATCTCGTAGAGTTAGTTAGGGAGACATGGCTCCGCCAAAAACCGTCCCTTATTTCAGATCCACCCACCACCAGAAAAGAAATCTCTTTCCATGTCTCTCCCCACCCTCTCCTTGTACCCACCAATCCCACCAACACTCCAACAACATTCCACAGTCACTTCCGAGGAACAATCGGGTATGGTGTAGCGGTAACATCGCTGACTCTCACTCAGCAGCCCGGGGTTCGACTCCCCATATCCGAGTCCACATGACAGCGGCGGCGAGCAGAGATATTCGTGATAGCCTCCTTTTTTGCCCCTGTTGCTTACTTGGGAGATTTGACTTTTTTCGGTTTTGAGAGAAGGTGCGAGCGTGGTTTGTTCCTTCCTGTTTCATTTTAACCTTTTTGGACTTTTTCATTCCGAACCTACCTATCTTACTTGTCTTCCATTGCCTGGATTTTTCTTACTCGCCGTTTCTGTGAAGTCAGGATGGCTGTTCAAAGCCCATGTCCCTTCGTCAGCAGCCCCGAAACTCCAGACATTATCGCGTTTCTTATATTCACTCGAATTCAAGGACGTCAACTTTGAGTCCTTGTTTCTTGACTCACACGACATTGATAGAAGGACTCAAAACTACAGGCAAGGGCTCTTCGGTCATTCGGAGTCGACATGACGGTATTGAGTTAGAAATTCGAGCGAGAGAAAAAGCAGCGAAATTATCACTCAAACTTTATGGGTCACGACAAGTATCGAAACGGGAGGATTAAAACATATGGCACCTGGCAAGGCACTGGTGAGGTGAGGGATAACAACGGGTCTCATCGTTCTCGGTTCAGTCTTGTCAACTTCCTCGTGCTACAAACTAATTCATTAAACTATCCCTTTCCGGATGTTGTCCCCTAGTTTCTACTTGTCTTGGACTGGTCAACACATTGATGGAAAGTACCTAGCAACATCGAGTCTTGCCGACTATTTGGTAACCTCCGCAGAATATCAGAACACATATGGGGAAACACAACACCTTCATTGTCAGAGTGGCTAACCTAAACACGGTATCCTAGTCCAACACAAGCCAAGGCCCTAATTGAACAACCCAAGAAGGACGTGCGTGAGATGAACTCTGGCAGATATCTAACAAGAACCTCAACTACCTCCTGATACTCCGAACTTGCCCAAAGCCAAACATCGATGTACTGAAAGAACCCTCCATCTCACTTCATTGGTAAGCCCCCTCAAACGAAACGCCGAGTCTCAAACCAAAGAGTTTTGTAAACTGTCTGTAGAAATTCCACACCAAGTCTCTGCGAAAGGCACCAGGACGAAGCCAAAGATGTGCAGAACCTCAAGCTGCGCCAAAGTCTGGGAAGGAGATTGAAGAAAGAAGGTTGAGGGTCAACATGTTGTCAAGTCACAGTATGCGGAGGCTAGACAAAGTCCCAGTGTGCAGCGACTTCATCGGTGGCGTGGTACCTGTAAGTTGTGCCAACCCCCCTCCCCCCCCCATTTTTTTTCTCTTGGTAGGGGACTTGAGAAGTACTTGGATATCATAAGTCCGCTTCCCTTCCCCAATGTAAACTATATAATAGTTATAGGAACCTAGAACTAGCTCTCTCAAGGCTGATAGCCGTTCTTTGCCACGGAAACTGACCTGCTCCCCGTTCCTAGTTCTGTGGTCATGGCAGTGAAGCATCTAGAATACGCCGCATTTCAACGACTGTTGGTTCACTCGTCTGCCATTCAATACACTAACAGGATGGGACAGGTTGGGCGAAACTAGGTGCTTCTCAAGACCAGCCAGCAAACACTTCATGAAAATCTGTGTGCGTGTGGTCGACCGTCGACCAATCTTCGATGGTATAGCTTCATATGTCGAGTTTGCCGTTTCTGCAAAAGGCAAATAACAAACGTATCACGGAACGGAATGCGGTGCACACAATGGAAATAAATCCATCTAAGACGCGGAGTATCAGGTTAACACCAAGCAGACTCAGAATTGAGGTGAAAAGGCTACATACGCAACCGACTCGAGTCTCTTTGAATCCCCCGAATATTTTCAGTAATCTTGTGATGATATCCGGATCTATCTTAGTTATCATCTCAATCGTCGCCCTTAGCGTGGAGTTAACTGCGTGGTCAGGAGATCGAACTACCAGCATGATAGTGACTGTCACGAGACAATCGAGGGCCAAGCATCTTTGACAGGTTTGTTTTTCGTTCAACACCTCCGCAGTGCCACGCGTTCATCAGACTAAAATCGCATTATGTCCAGATCCACCGCGACAATTGGCAACTAGTAGAAAGGTGGGGAGGCAGCCAACACTGATCACACCACAAACTCAAGACGCGTGGCCTGCGTGGCGAAGGAACCCAGAGGCATGCCAGCAAGCCGCTAACTCAACGTACCCCCCTATCTCACCTCCAGTAGACCGCATTTAAGAACATTTTCACTGAGCAATCACTAAATAATGGCGGTGATCCAAACTAATGCCCCTGCTTTTGCTCAACTATTAGCTATCGGCGACCGAATGGGGGTGAGTTCCACCATGCTTGTTTCACTCATGCGGATACTATCACGACCACGCAGAATATAAAGTTCAAAAGGTGATGAATATACACTATACGTCTTTCTTATGGTTCTGAACTTCGTTCTGTTCATTACAAATGAGAAATGAAGAGGTGCCCCGAGGTACGTCAGAACAATGTGTCGCCTAGAATGACTGACTCCATATCCAAATTTGTCAATAGGCTCAGGGACAGCCCAGCCCAACCTTGCAGACTCAATAACTGAGAAAGTAACAGCTCATAGTTGGTTCACGGTGACGTTTTTGCCCAAGGAGAACTCTAATTTATCAAGTCTGTTGCAAAATGCGTCCGAGTCAAAGTCTCATGGCGACATGAACAACTTATGAACAGAAAGATGACTTGACCCCAAGAGACACAACTCCTTTCTACGGCTCCGTGCCCAGCAAACGGGATAAAAATTGGTTGAGCTTAATGGCTTGCTTATACCCCAGTCCTAGGGACTCTCCTTCGTACCACGAGAATGGCATCCGCAAGGCACTAAATATATATAAAACTTCTCCCCAAATTTTCTTCCTCTTCCCCCTTCCCTCTCCATTTCCTCCATTATCTCACACACATGTTAGTCCCCTTTTACAAGCGGGGAAGTAAGCAAACCTTCAAATATTAATACTTATGATACTGGTTAGAAAACAAACCCTTTTACCATGACTAGCAAACACCTTTTCTCGTAAGCACCTCTATATCAGCAGCCTGTCTGCGTACAACTATTAGCAAAGTATCGACGTTACCACCACCAAAGTTACAGGTGAGGAAATGAATAAATACTGCAAGTAAACAGATACGCAACTGAATGCAGAGACCAAAGTACTAGCAAAGCTGCAAAAGTACCGCAGAAATCCTGCAAAGTTGCAAAAGGACGACAAAAGTACCACAAAATTACCACAACCACAAACTGCAAAAGTACCGGCAAAGGTACCAAGTAAAAAATTGTTGCGGTGGCCTGCCGTCCAGATCACCTATATATGACTATACCGCTTGGCTCCAGGGCCAGGTATCTGTGCTTTTGGTCCAGCGGTATAGTCATTGACAAAAATCGATAAAATTAGAAAAAGAAAAAGAGGATTTATCGCCCTTATTACGTCGACTAAACAAACAAGGGACTGGCCAGGATGATCCGCAAAAAAATAAAAATCGCCCATGTCAAAACCATATCCTTCGTCTCCGATTGCCACTCATTCGCATACCTACCTTGCCCCTCCGAGAAGATTAGACAAGGTGGTTTTACATAACAAGATAGGACCATGCTCTTCTTGCTCTATCTCTCTGTCTCTCTCTCTCTCTCTCTCTCATGTAGTCATCATCACCCCCTTTTATTTCAGATCAGAAAGTTGTCTGAAGTCGTTCCCATAGTCATTTTCTCGCAACCCCCCCCCGGCTTGGTTCACATCCCCCTTTACCCACAAGTGCTTTTTTAATAGCGATAGACAGGGTCCGCCTCCTTGGGCGTAGCACGGTACGCATCGTTCTCGTTCTCGTTCTCGTAGCCATCATCGCTCACAGGTGTGACAGGATCCGGTTTGCTCTGGAACGACGCGCTAAAGCCGCCCGGGTGATACGGCTCGTACGGAAGACGTGGCGCGGTGTCCGGGTCGTTCGCGCCGGCCGCCGCCGCCTTCCTAGTCGAAGAGGACGATGAGTCTGGCTGCGGATCCCGGAACGGATCGTCCTCTTCGCGCTGTGGCGTTCCCGTGGCCGAGCGCGAGGGGCCAGCGATGGCGCTGTTGTCGTGTTCCCACATGTCTAATGATGCCGCCGCCTTACCCTTCCCGTTCCCTGCCGGCTTCCGGCTCGCGGGTGGTATGGGCGGGGGCGAGGGGAGGTTCCTTTGCGCTTGTGAAGAGGAGGACGAACCCCCTGACGGTCGTGGTTGCTCGTTCGCTGACAGCGGCAAGGGGCTGGGGTTGTTTGATCTCCCGCTATCTACGCCCATCTGCTTCTTGGCGTTCAGTACGGCGCGCTGGTTCTGGTTGAGTGCATTTTGCAGCTGCTCATTGGTGTCGATGAGGCTCTCCATGGTGTCGTTGTCGGGTGGTGGGTTTGTTGCCGACATGTACGTCTGGATGCTGCGCGATGCGCTTAGGCACCGGTCGGCGAACTCCTTGATCAAGTCGTTTTGGAGCACCTCAGACGGGGGTGTGCACGCCACGACCTGCTCGAGTAGCTTCGCAGATGTGCGTGCCTCCTCTAGCCGGTTTGCTAGCTCGACAGGGTTCGGCAATCTCCTGTTGCTGTGAGCGCGCGAAAAGTATTCCTGCTGGGACGGATGGGGAGGGCCGCTATGAGGCGCCGCGGGCATCATGGGCGGTGGCGCAGGCCGGTTCTACGACATGACCCCTATGTTAGAAAACAACCCCTGTCTCTTTCTCTTTCGGTCCAGATGATACTCACGCCATATGCCTTGTACGCCTTCTCCTTTTCCTTCTTCCACATTTCGATAATCATGGTGAGCCCCTCGTCGAAGCCCTTGGTGTTCTCAAAGTTGTCGAGCGTCTCCATGAGCATCTGGCGCACCGACGGGTCGCGGCCCGTCCGGAGGAGCTCCTTGGTGGCGTCAACAAACTTCTTGTCAATGTTGCGCGTGAAGGTGGCGCCGGGGTTGTCGGAGAGAATGCGGATCAGCATGATGGCGTTGTACTGGCACGACGGCTTGGACCAGTAGTCGCGGTTGAGGAACTTGCGGATGAGGCGCGCGGATTCGGCCGCGGCCTCTGGCGACGACTCGGCCGCATCGACGATATAGGGGAGGAAGGTAACGTCATCGCCCTGCTGTTATTCCGCAACTCGAGGTCTTAGCTTCCGTTTACCGCAATATCAGGAGGGAATGGCGTATTGTGACATACCCCTTGGCTCCCGCCAGACTGGCAGAATTGTTTCTGCAGCACAGCACACAAACAGTCTCGAGTCAGCCAAAAGTGGACATTGTGTCATTGTCGGAGAAGAGCCCGCTGTTTTCATACCACACATCGCTGGGCGACCTCCACCGGGGTCTCGTTCTCAGGGATTGGAGGTTGTTGAGCAGGGTTTGCGGCGTCAGAGCCACCACCTGAGGGCGCACGCAAACAAACATGTCATTAGCCTGCTGTCTCTCTCTCTCTCTTGTCGCAGAATAGGGGATGGATAGGGGTTACCAGAACTTACCACCAAAAGTCGGCTTCTTCTTGATGCTCCCCAGCACCTTGTTCATGCTGAAGCCCGCCATGGCTCCTCCCACAGCAACTGCAGCTGTCTGTGGTCGCGGTGCACCGTAAACGCGCTGCGCGCCACGGGATTGCAGATCCCCCGCTCCGTCGTTTATCGGCGGCTCGTTTCGTTGAAGACAAGAAATGCCCAGCGCGCTTTGGTGGGGGGAAGTGTTGGGCGAGGAGAAATCAAATAAGCAAAAAAAAAACCCACGGGTTCGATCGCTTGATGGATTTATCGGTCTTTCCGCAGGTGACCTATTTGTTTTGCTTGGGTTGGGCAGCGAAGTTGTTGGCGGCTTGTGTTAATTAGGATCCGGCCGGTTGTTTAATGCAACCTGGAAATGGAAGGCAGGCAGGGCGGGCCAGGCAGGGTCTCGAATTATTAGAGGAAGGTAACGTTCGCTCGTTCGCAAGGCTGAGCTTCGGCTTTCCCCTTTCTCCCCTTACCTAAGGAAAAGGTACGGAGTAGGTAGGTACTTTTTTCTTTTTTGGGGGGTCAGTCACGAGGTCCCCTGTTCTCTCTTGTCTGTCGTCTTGTGAACCCCCCCTGATATAAGAGCCGAAATGAACCAACCTACGGAGCAAGCCTGCTCTGAAAAGAAAAGAAGCCAAGTTCTGAAATCTGGGGAATCCAATTCCAAGCTTGACGCAACTAAAGCCGTTTTTCTTCTTGTTTAGTTGGTATTAGTTGACAGGCCGTTTTGGTTTCGTCCTTGCTTCCCTTGGAAATCCCGAAACGAACCTTGATGGCTGGCTGCAACGGTGGCGGCCGGCCCAGAAGCCACAGGTTGTTACTAGTAGGTAGGTGTTGGCGGATGGGGCGAATCCCGCGTTATAACAACATCGAAGGGGGCTTATGAGTTACGGCCAGGGAATCCGACCAGCTCTCGAGACGGGGTGACGAACAATTCTTTGTTTCGAGCCCAGAGGAGGGAAGCATCAAGAGGATGAAGGAGCAAGAGCCTAGGTATTAATAATAACGATGCTTGAAAAATGGACCCTGCTGTGCCGCGCGTGTAACTGTCGGGCCGGGGGGAGATTGGCGAAATCGACTGGCTGAGAAATAAACTAGAGATGTGTGTAGTTGCCAAGTACCTAGGCACCTAGGTCGTATTGCTCTTTAAGAACCAACAGATGGGGGTAAGATAATCAAGGACTCATATATGACTGTTGTGGCCTCCTCTGCCTGCCTGGTCAGAGACGCAAGTGAGGAACTTGGGAAGCTCTCCTGTGTGGCGGGCCGCTGCCAAGACTGAGAGCTTGCACAGCCCACCAGTCCACGCAAGCAGTCTTGATCACAGCCTGAACCCCAAAGAGCTGGACCAGTCCAACGGGTGCTTGTTAGTATGAATTGGGCAAAGGGACGGTGATAACGGTGACGTCGGCGCTTGGAGACCTCGAGCTTTTTGTGTCAGCTGTCACTTGTCGACTACTGATGGTCCGACTTAGCGCACATCATCAGTTACGAATAGGCTCCAACCGCGGCGGGTGCCACGAATGATGATGTTGTGGAGAAGTTTGAGAGAAGTTTACCTGACTGTAATATCCAAAATACATACAAATTCAGAGTTTTCGGCTCTCATGGCGGGGAGCTTCACTTTCAGGTTGAAATTGCGAAGATGGGCAGGGACCATTCACTAACACCTTTGCACGACAAACAGGTAACAATCACACTCACCTTGCGACCTGGGTATGTATGCCACTCGTTCTGAGAGCGGACTCGAAATAGCCAAGTTAGTCCTCAGAAAGAAGTACAAAATATCATTATTAAATCGCATCATGAGGTTGAAGATACGTCGTCTCGAAAATATTTCCCTCTGGCTCCTGTTGAACGAGATTCAAGAGGACAACCATAAGAAGCCAACTCCAGTCGATCGTCAATCGAGACCCACTGGGAACCGCAAGAAAACAGACTGAAAGAGTCAAATCGGGATGAATTTTTGAAGAAACAAGTCAATCATCAATTGCCAAGTTCACCATAACGATGACCAAAATGTTTCACCGCAATAAAAATTTTAACACATGTCATTGTTGTGAGTCCCAACCTGCGACGTCGCTTGTTAACAGGGAACTGCTCAAGTTGATCTTGGCTAGACATTGGGTAAGCGAGTGACAAAATTGGAGCTCATCTCCGGCAGCTCGAGATAGACGAGGCCAAAAAAAAAAAAAAAAAAAAAAAAGATGAAGTACGTAGATTCGAACGCATTGTGCTTTCAATCTTACAGACTTTTTTTTTATTAGTGTTCTACGGGTTTACAAATTCCAACCTTGCAGGGGTGGCCCGTGCGCAACACAAGCGGACCTCACCCACCCATGAGCACCTATGGTCGATGACATGGTTCGTGATCCTCCCCCTACAAACCAACAGGACTTGATTTTATTTTCTCATTTACCACACTCCTGGTTGAGCAAAGCAGACAGCTTCTTGAGCGAGGCAATGGTGTTAACCCCATCAATACCTACATCCGCTGCTCCTGTGAGTAACCAAATCCATCCTGCGTTGGCGCAAAAAAGGCGAAGCTGTATTATTGATAATTAGCCATATACTCAGATCTCATTGAACTTCATGTTGGACAAGGCATTGTTGTCGTCGCTGAGGTCATCCAGCTACCAGACAAAACAGGCATGCGCATTACAAGCAAGATATTTAATAACAACAATCAATTCGCTGTATCATATCAAGTGATCGGCGAGTCTTCTTGACTCTGCCTCTATCAGCACACCATAGCAATATATATGCAAATACACGCCGCTATCTATTCATCATCCTCATCATCACTAACAATATCCTCCACTACCAAGCTCCCACCTCTGCCCATCTTCTCGGTAATGGTGGTGACCTTACTGGGCTGCAGGGTCTCTCTCGGCATAACTGACGCGATTTGGAAGAGGTACTTGTGCTGGTAACCGCCCGGTTTGGTAATATTCTTGTCAAGAGACTGCTGCTTCTGCAGTAAATCGTAGCACTCGACAAAGGCGTAGAGCTCTTCCAGCGTGGTTTCGCTAGTAAACTTCCGGATCACCCGAGCCCCCCCTGACGATACAGGCATGTTGAGCGCCAGACGGACGGTGTCCTTTGCGGCGGCATCGGGCTCGGCCGGAATCGTCGTCGCTCGCCATTTCCGCCACTGCTGTCTCAGTTCCTCCAGCCGCGTTGCTGCCTCAGCTTCCTCTAGAGCCCGCTTTTCCGCCTCGGCGGCAGCTGCGGCAGCCTCTTGCTTTTGACGTCTCCGCTCACGGTCGAGTGCCAGGGACCGCTCGTATGCCGAGTCCTGCTCCGAGCGCAGGTTGCGGGCAACGGCGTGGGACGCGCGCTCGACACGTACGCCATCCAGGTCAGGGGCGTACTTGGAGATGGCATTATGGATCCCGGCGATATAAGTTGCTGGGGCCATAGGTCCGGTTAAGCGCTTCACAATCCCCATGCGTGTGCTCCCCTCTTTCGGCGTAAGGCAGACAAGGCAAGAAAATGGGTACTTGTTACACATGTACTCGTTAGCAACCTGGTACGCCTCCGAGTCGAGCACATTCCCTCCCCAAACAACGAGGTTGTTGGCGGGATCGTTGATGAAAGCCACGACCTCGGGCGAGAGCAGTGTCTCTCGGACAAACGAGTCGGTGTCGTCATGCTCAGGAGACAACAACACGATCAAGAGAAACTTGAGGTCCCTCTTCGCCGCATCGAGGGCATGGGCATGCCCGCCCTCAAAAAATTGCAGGTCATGTTCGCCGTATTCTTCCTCGAACTCGCGCCGGAACCGCTCTGCAGTCTCTTTAGGTAGCACCACCCTCCGCCCGTTAGAGGCTTTCAATCCTTTACGGAGAGACGAGCTGACTGCGCGGGGCCATATGGATTGGGGCAACAGGGCCAGTGTGTAACCGATAACACCCAAAAGACCGCGCAAGAGAGTATACCCCAACCTAAACGGGGCAAAAATTGCGGTCAGGAGAAACGGGAGGCGGTATGTGACGGGGGGTGAAGGCACTACCCGTGGCGCTGGATCTGTTCTTGTCGAGCGTGGCGTGCGCGGCGGCAGGTCGTCAAGGGCATATAAGCTCTCTTGAAGGCTTTCGTGTCGGGCCTCGGCACGGGGAATGTCGTTGTGCGCAGCCTGGGCTTCAGCAAGAAGGTCGGGCCCCTCGCCATCGAAAAACTTGGCAATGGCTATCTGCAGTTTGTGGTGTTAGTTGGCGGGAGGGGAGAGAACAAGATGTAGACCGGGCATCAAACGAACCTGGATATTCCACTGGGACCGCTGCAGTAGAGGGAGGGCATCCTTAGTCTCCTGACCCGTCACATCGGTATACTGTTGAAGGGCCTCCTGCTCGTTGGGCGAGAGCTGGGCGAGATCGAATTCATCCCCGCTCGCCATTGCGTCGTCGGTTGTGGGCGTTGTGGGCTGCGAACGAGCCTCGTCGGGTCACGGAGGTCGAAGGACAAGGTAGCCGTCACCAGTCCGTGGACATGCCTTGGGGTTAAGTACACAGTTTCCGAGTCCCAACAGGTTGGGGGTGCAGAATATTGGGTTGCCAACAGGCGTCCAGAGTTCAGCCTCGAGCTAAACCTGGGCCTTGGCCCTTGGGGGGAGGGGGAGGGGATAGCAGCCCCGGCAAAGTTGTTGGTGGTCCACGGACCGAGTGTTCGGGAGTGGGCGAAAACTGTTTGCTATGCTTCTGCAATGTTCCGTAATTAATGATCTGCTGTGCTCGTCCGGGTGTAACGATAGGGCCGAATTTCGCGGCCGTCGGTTGTGGTCGTCGGTTGTGGACGACGATGGTGGGGGAATGGGAATGGGAATTGGGGGGTCGATAAATGGACGGACGTCGTGAGCAGCGTTTTGGTCGAAGCAAGTTGTTGCTGGTTTCGGCTTCGAGTTAACAGCAAAGTGGAAGAAAGGATGAGGTCAGCGAAGTGGCTCCCGTCCATTGATTGACAACCTTCTGGTTGACGTAGGTACCTATGTATTGCCCGGGGTTCGTTGGCCCACTCCAGGGTACTCTAACTGAAAACCACGTACCCTGCTATGTGCATTTCCGCACAGCACGTCCCTGACTGCCAGGCCTGCGCCAGTGTGCGCGACGAGGCTGACATGGTGTAGGCCCCACACCACGCCTGCCCCAGTCCAATTGCCCATTTCGCCCATCGGCATCCATCATGCCTTAGCGCGAGACGCCGCTCGTGCTTTCCTCAGCAAGTTCTTCAGCGTTCTGTCGAGTGAGACCGCCGACGACTGACTGCATCTGCCACCGCCCTCGCTCGCCGCGCGCTTTCGACGAGGTTCGCGATTGCAGTCTACCTTACCAAGACGCGGCAACAAAAAAACCACCGCGACTAATTATACTTTACTGCACCACTACACGATCGCACGACCGCACGACCACACGACCTCAGGGCCCGGGAACCCCCCCCCCGGATTCTTTGCGCCAACCGGATTCCTTTGTCTCATTGCTCACTCCGTGCTACCAGTTGCCAGTACTGTACATACCACATACCACCTACCATACATTATAGTAGCGGGGCCATTGGCCGCTAGCTATCTCCTCTCTTTCAATAGCTCCTGCCCGTCTCGCGGCTCCGACGATCGACGACTCCCAGAAGCTCGCCTGCAGTTTGCAACCCCATGGGTGCCTTATCGCCAGTCCGATGCGAAATATGGGAGACATCCGCGAACCTCAAGTCCGTCCAACCCGCGAACCACCAAAAAAAGGCAAAAGGGCCCGTTGCTGACACGTTGGCGCAGATATTGTAGCGCCGGTCGAGGGGTTGTCCCTTTCTGCGCCTGAGCCTGAGCCTGAGCCTGAGCCTATCTGAACTGAACCGAACCGACTCTCCGCTGTCGTCCTTGTGGCCCTGTTTCGTCCCATCGCTCGCGCATTATATTATGTCTGCCACACGGTACACCGGAAACGACCTCCGGCGGCAGGTCGGGTCTCCGCGATCCAAGGGCCGTGGTGTGTTGCTGCCTCCCCCCGCCCATCTGCGGGCCTGCTTTGGGTCTTGGCTCGACGCGCATGCTGACCGTCGCCGTCGCTAGAAAACAAAGAGACCCTATGCCGGAACGTGCTTATATACGGGCATTGCCGTTACGAAGACCAGGGGTGTACCTTCAATCATGATCAATCCAAGAATTATTCCTCCCAAACAGATTTGTGAGTACCGAGATAAATACCTTGCACAACCAATCCTTGACGGGACAGTCTTTACAACTTTATACACCACATTTGCTGGAATTCGGGGCTCTTCATACGCGTGGGTCCTCGACAGCGCATTTTCTTAGGCGCCTAGCAAAGACCACTGGTGTCTAATTTGTCTCTCAGCTCGTTAAAAAAGTCTTTCAATGTCGACTCTCCATCCTTTACCCCCTCGGGCCAACAAGCAATGGCCGCCAACCAGTCCAATCAGGCAAAGAAGTCCACCTTTTCCTCGCAAGCCCAACCATTCACTCCCCGTGGGGTTAGCAGTTAGTCCGTCTATATGCTTGGAATAGCTGCGCTGTGTCTGACCCCATGCCCGTACAGCTCCCCCAACAGGACCCCAAGCCGCCGAGTCGTCGTTCCCGAATCCAGGGGCCGTTAGGGAATTCACCCCGCAAACTTACGACATAGGAAACGCTGTACGACACGTGTTCTGTCTTGGATGTGCCAGGGTTGCTGACATCAATACAGACTTCGGGAAACGGTGTGTCCCAGGACAATGCCCTGTATGGTGATCCCTTTACTTCCATGGGTTCCTTGGGCCCAGCCCTCCCCCCTGTCAACCAGCAGCAGCAGCAGCAGCAGCAGCAGCAGTATAACCCCTACGCCAACGACCACAATGCTCTGGCTGGATCTGGAGCGGCATACTACTCCCAACATAACTCCTTTCCCGCCCAATTAGGATTGACCCAACCGCCACTATACCACTGTTACACACCATCCGATTCCTATCGACAAGACCTGCAGCCTTGGCAACGGTCCACATATGATTTCTTCCTGCCCAAGAGTGTGAGAGAAACCATACATAAAAAGATGTATGCAACTCAGCAAGTGATGCCGGGTGAGTCGCACCCTGCTTTGAACCGTGCAAAAGCCCGAAACTAATATCTCGACAGGAGTGGGATTGCCCCAGGTGGGCAGTTGGCACTCTTTGGTTCCACTCGACACAAGCAATCGGAAGAACACATCCTCTTTTGATTACCCAAGTTGGATGTATAAAGCCCAAAACAGTAAAAACGGCCGGCATTATGCGCTTCGGCGGCTCGAAGGTATGCAGGCAGCATGGTATCAAGCTCGAGCCTATATTGACTGACTGACTGACTGACTGACTGACTGTTGGCTTGCCAGGCTACAAATTGCAAAACTCCAACGCCGTGACTGCTTCTATCAACGAGTGGAAGAAGATTAAGAACGCAAACATAGTCAGGATCCATGAAGCCTTTTCGACGAGAGACTTCAGTGATAGTTCGTTCATCTTTGTCTACGACTATCATCCGCTGTCGGAAACGCTACAGGAACACCATTTTCCGCCAGCCCAAATAGGCGCTCGGTTTAGGACAGGGAGCGCCCTCTCCGAGACCATCCTCTGGAGTTACATGTGCCAGATAGCGAATGCGCTTCGGGCCATTCACTCGGCCGGCCTAGCAGCTCGTTGCCTCGAGCTGAACAAGATCATCAGGACGGACAAAAACCGCATCCGGCTCGCCGCATGTCTCATCAAAGATGTGGTGGCCCATGACAGGACCGGCCCCCAACCAACCATCGACGAGTTGAAGCTGGAGGATCTTTACAAGTTCGGAAAGGTCATCCTGTCTCTGGCCACCAACACTCCGCCTTCTCTTCTCAAAAATATCCAAGCGGCCCTCGACTCTCTCGCATCACTCAAGTACACCTCCAGTCTGAAAGACGCCGTGAGGTGGCTTCTGTTACCCTCGACGCCTGAGATGCTTAAGAATATAGACAACTTTATTAACGGCATCGCAACGCATATGACCGCCAACTTCGACATGGCTCTCCAGGATAACGACGAAAAGCAGTCTTACCTAGCCATGGAGGTGGAGAACGGTCGTGCGGCCCGCCTCATGATGAAACTGGCCACAATCTTGGAGCGGGGTGACTTTGGTGGGGTGCCGAACTGGTCCGAAACGGGCGACCGCTATCAGCTTAAATTATTTCGCGACTATGTCTTTCACCAGGTGGATTCGGATGGGAAGCCCCAGCTGTCCATAGGTCATATGCTGACCTGCCTCGCAAAGCTCGACGCCGGTGTCGAGGAAATGGTAACTCTGACAAGCCGTGACAATGAGACGGTCTTCGTAGTTACATACAGAGAACTCCGTCACATGTTTGATCGCGCCTTCAATGAACTCAAAAACCTCAGTAAGGACGGTGCTCCCGGGGCGGACTAGGAACAGCCGTTGTTAGGGTCTAGAGGCGTTGGGAATTCAGCAGGGTCTGGCCCAACCTACAGAGGGGGGAAAGGGGGCAACCGAAAGGCTGCGGTGAGGGGTAGCGCTCCATCGGGGAAAGGAAAGCAGAGGAAAATGAAGAGCGAGCCTTGGCCGGATGAGATTTGGGCAGAACGCAGCGCCCCCGAAACCGAGGAAAATAGGGTTAACAGAGCATACTTTATAGTTCAGCGGAAAGAAAGGCAACGCAATTTGCCTATATAGCGTATCCCGGTTCCTTCCAATAGAAGGGATAGCAGGAAGGCAAGAAAGAAACCAGATGAATGTGTGATGGGAATAGGATACGTAGCATCCAGCAGTGAGGGGGGTAAAGTGTGCAAGGAGGAAAGGTCTCGAAGCGGTGTTCTTGGTTTTTTGGAGGGTGTCCGTCCTCCTGTTATATATATACCCACGGATGGGCCCCCTTTTAGGATAGCCAGGAGGGAGGGAGGGAGGGAGGGAGGGAACCGGAGGCACGAGGAGAAATAACAACTTTTCTGTGAATCGATTTTCCCAAGCTGGCATTTTGTGTTCTTGTCTCATTAGAATGCCCGCGGGCTTGAACCCTACGTTCCCTTTCTACCTTTTTTCTGCCCTCGGCACTGGCAAGGCTCTGTTTGACGGCAAGACAACTAATGTAAGCCCTACAGGGACAACGAACGACCTGCGCCGCTGGCTGGGGTAAAAACTTTATTGCCCTGGGCCCTGGGCCCTGAACCTCGGAGTGCTCCCGCTGGGCTCAAGGAGCGTGGCTGACTTGCTTTGGGACGAGGGGGTGGCGTCCGTCTTTTGACCTTCTAGTTACCCGACAGAGAGCTCCTCCCAAGCAAGGCTCTAAAGGTAGGTAGCCCCTATTTGGAACGTGGCAGATATCAGGCGTAGATTTTGTAAAAGGGCTATTAGATAAAGTGCCTAACACAAAACGCGGCATGTTTAGTTATATGAGACAACTTTTCATAAAAAAATCGGTTTTGCCCTTGCAGGACGAACACCTAAACTGGGTATCGCGATACTATCTGCCCCTACTTTTCAAGAGGGACAACCCTCGTCTCTCTGCCCCTCCAAATCCGTAGTTTACATAACATAACCTTGGGGAAAAAGGGTTACGTTTTCCCTCCCCCTGGGACTTTTTTTCTCCTTCTCCCCAGGTTTCATTCACTTGGGGTCCGGGTGACCTGAAAAACTCCCGACGCGAGCAAGTAAGCAAGCAAGCTGGAGTGTATTCACCTTGTGGGTGGGTCATCCGTCTTTCTGCTGCTGCCGCCTGCCTACTCCGTACCTAGTTCTTGTTCCCATGCATGTATGCATGTTCCCCCATTGCGTGTTTCGTCACTGCGAACCAAGGTCTCTTTCTCTCTCTCTCTCTCCTCGCGAATTTTATTGACTGTTTTCTTTTCCTTTTTCTTTTTCTCCCGGAGGAGGAGGGAATCTCTGCTCACTCGGCGTCGTCAGGCAAAAAGGGGTTGGCTATCACCTCGCTGCCGTCGACAGGGCTGATCACAACGAGCAGAGTGCCGCGGACTACCACCAGGCCTAGGGATCGCGTCGTCTCGTTCCCTTCGTCGTCTGTTTCCAGGGGGTGTCAGTTCCGTTTTCATTCGCTTTGTTGCTATGCTAGGCAAAGGAAGGGGAAGCGAAGCAATCCATTGCCCATGCTCATGCTCATGGTCATACCTCTGAGCGCCTCCTCGACGTCGTCCAGAACAAGGTTCATCAGCGCATCATAGCCCTTGAGTGTGCCCGTAACTAAAGAAAGAAAGGGGGTTGGTTTGTCAGTCTCTCGATGTTGAAAGTGAACGGAGAAGTTGTAAATATAGGTCCCAACTGACCCTCTCGCCCGCCGTTGAACTTGACCATGATCCGCTGGTCCATGTACTTCTTCAAGTCGAGAATGTTCTCCCTCTTGGGGCGCTCGGCGGCGCTGGCACCCTGTGCGCCGCTGCCAGCTGCACCACCGCCGCCGCCATAGCCTCCTCCACGTCCTCCTCCGCCTCGGTGGTGGCCCTCTCCTCCGCCCCGGTGATGGCCCTCTCCTCCACCCCTGTGGCCGCCGCCGCCTCTGTATCCACCGCCTCCACCTCGGCCGCGATAGGGAGGCCTGCCCTGGTTGTTAGCGTTGTCTGCCATTTTGCCCTTTTTTTCTTTTTTTCGGGAGTTGTTGTTGTTGTTGTGAGTTTGTCGGTTACGGGGGTGGATGGGTGGGTGCTGCGCGCGCGTATACTAGCTGGCTGACGGGAAAGGGATGCGGTTCGAATTGCAATGGTCTGTGGAGAGAGAGAGATCTGAGGCTCTGTTTCTAGTGTAGGTGGGGAATTGCTTGAGTGACCACTGCAGTCAATCAATTGATTGGATTTTTGCTAGAGTCCCCCGTTGGAGAAAAGTACCCCGCTGGTGGAGCACCACCTTGTGGGTGGGCAAATCGTGGGGTTGAATGGCCCAAGCTTCTTTCCATCTCGAGTGCTGAGCAGCACCCAGCACCAGGCACTCATGATATGGAACTGTGAGGGCCTCTTTTCTTAAAACCAAGAGGAAAAACTTGACAATTGAGTCTCAAGTTCCAATATCTTCACTGCACCATTCATCAACTCATACTTTTTTTTAGCAATATGCTGGATGCAGCAATAAGTGACTCGCCTTTTAAAGACAGCTACCAGGCCTGGCCGCAGACTCCGCAGTGGAGCTCCAAATATAGACGTCACTGGAATGCCACATCCCATCCGTCACTCGAGCTCGTTTCTCGTCCCTCTATAGATTACAGTCACTCGGATAGTAGGCTTCAACATTGCATCATTTCGTTTGAATGAAACTCTTACTGCTTGCAGCTGATACATACACCCTGGAAATGCTGTGCGTCTGAAAAGACTTGGAAATGACCGGTGTGTAACATGTGCATAGATACATATCCGGGAGGTATAGCCCTACCAGGTACTTACTGTATCAGAAAGACGTAAAATATGTAAACACTCTGCTCAACGTCCGATCCAAGTCCGGTCATCATATTGTGTTCAATATCGCCGCTACCCTGCTTCGAGAATCTTTCAACGTGGACATTGGGTCCCTGTAAGCTAGGCTCCTAGCTTGAGTGTTTTAGCGTGGGACCGACCGACCCGTTGTTAGTTGTGCATCACTCCGTGCCCTGACCTGACCCTGACTCTTAACAACTGAGGTGCAGCAGCGGTGCCCACTTGGGCTTGGCGAACGGCGACGTCGTCCGCAAGCCAAGCAGCAACTGTTGAATCCGTGCATCTAGAAAAGCCGTTTGCTCGTTGATGGCTGATGAATAGAAGTAAGTGAGTAGCCTTTTTCTCTCAGGGAACTCGCATATCGTACCAACCTTAAATGAGGCGGAAAGTGGAGAGAAATAACATGTGAAATAAAGCAGCGGCAGACCGCCTTTGACCCCCTCCAAAACCCAAAGAGAGTAGCCAAGCCGAGCGGGCAGCTTGGAAGGTGCGTTGGAGGATGTCCGACGAACGGGCCAAGACCTTGGAACAAGATCGCTCGCTTTCCAATTTGCTATAAAATTGCTGCCCGTTTCCTCCTTCCTGACCAGCCAGGCGGGCTCTGACACCCCAAAACCCAAAACCCAAAACACCTCCACCCTCGTGTGTTTTACCTGTGCCTCTTTTCCAAAGCGCACAACCTCGGACGGGCAGTGAGCGTCGGACCTATCAAGGTCCCTACTCGGCTATTCCCCCGAAGACGCTCCGAGCTGAGCCCAGTGTTCAGTGCCCCTTGATCATTGATCACCACGATCGGACAGCCAGCCATCGACAACTGAATCAGATCAGCAAACTCGGAATCCCCCATTCGCAACACTCTCGGCCGCCGGAAAATCGAAGTTAAAAACCCACAATGAAGGGGTGTGGGATTGATGCGGATCCAGAGCGGCTCTAATCCGTATTACCGACCTAGACCTGGATGATGCACTGCAGGCGCAAGCTTGACAGTTCACAGGCAGGCACTCAAGTTTGACAGGCTGCGGGGACGTTGTGTTGCTCCCCAGGACCTCGGACTGCCGGCTGCGTCTGTCTGTCGACTTCGCGGGAACCCGTTGCAGGAACCGGGAGCTCGAGCCAGTCACCAGTGTGGTTGATCAATGCTCATCCGAATCAGTCAGAGGCGCCATCTCCCAGCCAATTAAATCGCCTCCTGCATCTCGCCGGCTTGCACGGCCGCACACGATTGGACATTTGTCCGGGGACCACCACCACCACACCAGAGCCTTACAGCCTTTCTCGTCGCTCGTCACTCTGTCGTCAAAAATTTGCGAAGACGAGGTATAAAGGAAAGCCATTAGCATCCTCTCTCTCTGTCCCGTCCCAAAGACAGGGAGCAGGAATTCCCACTCAGTTCCCGACAACGGCCTTGACTTGCCTTGGCTCCAACTTCCTTCCGGATTTATCTCTTCACTTTGCCCAGGCAGCACAACCATATCAGGGGCAGAGCTGCCTGTCGTGGACTCGTAACGACGTCAGCATGCCAGGAGGACCACAGACCAACGCCAACGGCGGCAGCTCGGCGTCATTGGACGCTGCCCACAAGCGAAAGCGTGACGCCGACGACAATGGCGCCCAGGTCCTCCACACCGATCGCATCCCACAGCCGCCGCCGCCCCCGCAGTCAGGTATGTGACACATGTATATACCCTCATATGCTGTGTTTGTACCAGCCTACTATCTTCTCTTTCCAAGTACAATCTGCAAGCCATTTTATGTTCTGATCACCCTCCCCGTCCCGTTTAATCTGTCTGCTTTCTTCATTCTGCGTCTCTCTTCTGTGTAACTTTGTCGCTTTCTCTCGTCTGTGCAGTCATAAAACCATGTCCACTTTGCTTCCATTTCCAAAAGCTGTATCCTCCTGTCTTGTTACCGTCCTTAATCATGCGACAAACCATGGGTTTGCACATTTGGCCGCCGCTAACATGACGGTCAGGCAATGCCGTGCCCATCAACTACCTCTCCAGGGCCAGCACAGACAAACTGCACCTGATAGCGGACCGCAATGATGGACTCGCAGACCTTCTGTCACTTATGAGCGAGTACGAAGGTGTGTTGTGACCGGCCCCCTTCCACTTGTACTGCCATTAAACGAGAGACACGAAGGTATTCTTGGTCGCCACGAGAGCCTGGCAGCGAACCTTGGTGCCAAGCTCACCGCCCCTCGCCTTTTGCGCGCTATGGAGGGCCTCTTCGAGGGCGATATCACTGTTGTCCCCGAGAGCCCTTATCGGGACTTGCCGATTCCTGGTTGGCTTGAAATCGTCACCTTTGCAAAGACCAACCCTGGCGATTTCACTCTGACAACTACTTCCGACAACCGTCGCGTTTGCCAGTTCGTCATCAATAACGTCCGCGTCGAGATCGGCGACTCTGACTGGCGCCTTATCATGTCGGACACATTAGACCGCTTTCGACTCGCCCCACCCCAGCCCTTGGAAGAAGACGAGGCCACAGAGCTAGCCACTATCGATATTCTCGATGAACGCCTGCAAACGCTTATCAAGAAGGCTGATGAGGTTGCCTACAAGGCACGCCAGCTCAACTACCATCTCAGGGGCCGCAAAGCTGGTATCATCGCTCATCGCTTAGCTCCGCCTCCTCGAAACCCCGCCTCTAACCCTATGAATCATACTCCAGTACGCTCTGGAGGGACAGATTCTGGATATGATCCTCGTCCCGACTTATTACAGCAGTTCCTTGCGTCCCCTGCCCCACAAAATCTCATCAACTCAGGGCTATCTTCCACCACGTCCCAGGCAGCCCCTTCTGGACTCTCCCGGGGGCGGCCCACCCCGTTGAGGCCAACAGCGCAACGGCAATCGGCCCACGGAGAATCCTCAAGCACTAGCTTATCGCCCGTACTCGCTATAGAGTTGCCAACGCACCGGGAGGCAACCCGCCCCGGCTCAGTAAGAGATCCCACGTCGGCCCACCGAGTCTTGATTCAGTCGCGCATCGAGAAGCTCATGCGCGGGGACCCCATCTCCCCACCGTGTGATCGCTGCCGGCGGCTCAAGACAGAATGCGTCAAGCATCTCACAGCCTGCCTGGGGTGTACGCGTAAGCACGCCAAGTGCACTTGGAGTGACCTTACAGAAGCGGAAGCCGTTGCCCTCAGGGGTGAGCTCATGTATGCGGGGATGGGAGCAGCCGCCGATGACGAGAGAGATAACACCCCGGTTGCACAGGCTACAGAAGCAAAGGGGGCCGCTCGGGTATTGCGGGATGTCAATGGCCGGCATCGCCTTCAAGATGGGTCGACAACAGCCGGCAACCCCCACATGAACATGATCGGCCCATTACGCCCTGGGAATCACGGCGGATCCGGCACCGAACTGTCGCATAGTATAAATTCATCTGCGCAGCGAGCCGACGACGCCAACATGGACGTCGACGTGCCGCCCGACAAAGGAAGCGTCACATCGTCGTCGTCCGCCATGACCTTGCGAGACCACAGTCATCAGGAGCACTCCTTGCTTCTGAGCCACATCGCGTCTGCAGCAACAGCCGCTGCCGAGGCATGGGGATCGCACGTTGCGACGCGGTCCAGAGGAAGCAGCGCAGGATGATTGATTGCTGTTGGAGGAGGCAACGATGCAATGTGATACGACGTAATAGCTATGATACCTATTTTCAACTAAACTACGCCAACAGAAACCCATTCTGCGGCTCTTCAACCGTTGTAACATGGGGGAGCATACGGCAGCTGGGTTGTATTTACAAGGAAAAGAGACTTGAAGTTGACGTTCTATGAGCATCATAATGAGCAGGCAGTATGTTTTTCTGCGTTTTGATCTTGCAGTCTGGATTTGGATAGATGGAGAGCTGGCACCTCAGACAGATGAAAAGAGAGGTAGGTAGTAACTGAAGTCCATGTATTCTAGAAGAGAAGATGCCAAAACGCGGAATTTATTTTATACGCTGCGCACCGCAAACCCGTGCTGAGTTACCTATTATAAAAGATGGTAATTTCACCTGTCTGTCCAAAAAAAGCGCATCCGTCCCACTTTCACAGGCTTGCAATATGACAATCGAGAGAACAGGGGAAAGTTATTTGAGTTGAGTCCAGACAGTAAAACAACAAGTATCATTGAAGGGAAGAGAGAGAGAGAGGACAATACTCTCATCTTCGATAGAGACCAGCTCTAATCTAGCCAAGTAACTAATAATACACTGAAAATTAATATTCGGGCCAACAAACATAATACCCTTCAAGAGCTTTCACTCATCATTTTGACAAGACTTCACTCGCTTTTCCATATCTACCTATCTAGGTAACTTTAGTGGATGTTCATATAAACGAACATGAGAGACAGCATGTATGATACGTTCGATGGTGATGGTGACTTCATGTGGTTCATTTTCGTTTATATATTCCTACCTACCTGGGTGGTCAACACAACAACACCGTTAACTTTTAAATCGGTAATCATCAGCCCTGGGATCATGAATTCCGGTATGGAGGGTCCGGAAACTTTTTAAAGTTGCAACATAGAAAGTCAAGTCAAGCCCCCAGCCAGCCAGCCAACCAACCAATCAGTGCCATAGTTCATCAGCGCCATACAACGAACCCCCCCCCATTTTATTTTTATTTTATTCTTTTCTCTCCTCTCCTTTCTTTTTTTTTCTCATAAGATTTAATACGACCGTCCCCGAGATCCTCCGCGTACGATACCTAAGCTAGCGGTGAGATAAACAAGTAGATAGGCATTGAAGCCGTCGAAGAGAGAGAGAAAAGATTAATATACAAGTTAAGGCTCAGCACCAATCAAGCCATATTTCTTCATTAAGAACAAACATCTCCATTCCTCCCTCTTATAAGAGATAGAAGCCTAGTTCCAATTAATTAAAGCTATATTCTTTTTATTAGGTACCTAAATAAATACCACTTTTCAGGAAGCTAGGTATATTTGTTCATTCATTAAGAAAACAAAAACCCATTTTCTTTCATTCTTCACTTTATCAGTTCTTGTTATAGAGACGAGGCCGATGAGGAAATAGGAGTCAAGCCTCAGACAACCAGTGCTATATTTATTCATCAAAACAAATACCCGTTTTCATATCTATCCACTCAAATTTGTCCTTGGAATAGAGACTGGCGAGGAGATAGGAGTCTTGTGGTAGTTGCGTGTCGACGCGCAAGTCAGCCAACACAACAAATGATTATCAAGTTCAAAACGCTTGTATTTGTCAAAATTCTATCTTGTAACGGTGCCGTCATCTGTTCTGTTTGAAACAAAACTTGCCAAACGATGCGCGTGTAACACTGTTACTCCACCCCAACCACCTGGGGGAAAGAGTTGGAATCTAGCAATGCACACTAGAGAGGGGGGAAAGTAAGGAAAGACAAAGAATATGAGTAATGTGCAGTCTTCGCTAATAATCCACCAACAAAAATAGTCGCTTGTGAGAGCATGGTCAACCTGAGTTCGTCAGGTTCCGTCGACATCAAGGGTTGTTGCCCGACTTTGGCGAAATTCCTACTCAAAAGAATACCTTCGGCTTCCCATGATGCTTGGTGAGGTCTCACTGCAGTCATGCAATACCAGCAAGGCTGGGCATGACTGTCTCCGCTTCAGACTTGGTTTCACAAAACTGTCATCTACTGAAGTTACACAGGGACGGTAATCCCTTACAGTTTCAATGGAACCGCTACTCTTTGTTGTAACAGAACAGCCATCCATTGGAGGCACAGGGGGGAGGCGGTATGTTGAAGGTGTCGGCGAACTCACATCCCTGGAAGTTGGTTCGGCGATGGTTGCCTCCGTAGCCAGAAAATGATCAAAACTTAGCCCCTGCGGTCTGGTCCGATGATGATTGCTTTCGGGGCTCTTGAGGCTCGGAGCCTCTTCAGTCTGGTGTTGGAGGTCCTTACCGGCCGAAGGCCTGCGCTCACCCGAGAGAGAGAAATTGCCGTCGGAAAGGAGAGTCCTCACACTACTTGAGAACATGCTCGATCGGAGATAGCTATGGACCTAGTTCTCGTCAGTACATCTCTGATCGGGCTTGATATTCGTGTTGGCATCGCCTACTGGTGAAGGCGTTGCCGGCGGCGGCAGAAGCCGAGGTTCAGCCTCTTGCGGGTTTGCCCCAAATTTGGACACAGAAATCCCCCGATGGAGAGTCCCATCCAGAGTCATGAGTTGGGTATCCTTGGATTCCCTTCCAGCGGGCGCTGTTTTGCCTTTCGTTACTGATGAATCGGACTCGTTGGAGTTGTTGCTGGAGCGCAGCAATGGATGGCATAGATCCCCCTTGTGTGTGCCATTTGCCGCCACAGGCAGTTTGGTGTCGGCACCACGTGCTGAGCGCCTGTATCCGTAGGTTGAAGATGGAAGGCCGTTCTTCAGGTCGCCAAGTTGGTCGACGCCAACCCCCAGACCTAGTTGGATTTCGCCCTTCCATTTCCCGAGATCAATAGTAGGGACTGGAGCCCATGCCTTGAAAATTTCCTCCGCTCCCTTTCTATGTGTAAGTAGCTCCCCTTGGGTGCGACAGAACCTCTCAACAAACCGACGGTGTGGCGGCGGGTCCAGGTTTACATCGGCGACATCCTTGGTAACCAGAGAAAAGCGATTCTCAAGGTCGCTGAAATTGATATGGCCGCCGTATTCCCGAGGCCAAGCTTCGGTGTCTGGTATTCTGGGAAGGTGTTTCACCAGCTTTTTGCGTCTCAGGACAAAGTGTAAAGACTGCTTCCTCTCGGGTCTCCATGGCGCCCAGTCTGGTCCCATGATCAACTTGAGGGCAGAACATTTTGCTTTGTCAAGGCCAACAATGTGCGATTTCCCCCAAAGGCCTGGGTAGTATTCGCATACTACGTCGTCTCGGTTGTCGAATACATAACGCTGGTCACTAAAGTCCTCGTGGGAGAGCTTGAGACCCTTGACATCGTGAACTTGGGTGATGACGTAGGGGTCGTCTTGATCGTACTGGGGCATCTCTGTGATTAGGTCGAGGCGGAGCCCTTGGATTGCCAGTTCGATCAATGCAGTGCGAAACACGCAAAACCTGGGACGAGTTAGCACCGAGCAAGGCTGTAAGGGATTTGGATGCTGGCACTCACTCCTCGCTGCCTTTGTTGATTACCGTGCCCACGTCATCTCTTGCCATATTCTTCCAGAGAAGCCATATGACGACGACCCTGGGGAGGAGGAAATGCATAGCCTCATGGGGTTGTGACCTGTTCACGACATATCCAAGATTCCTGAAGGCATGGGAAAACGCGATATTCCCAATGTTCCACTCCCTGTGTGCCCTTTGGTGCCAGGTGATGGCCCCGCCGAGGGCGCCAAGTGCCGCATCGACATTGCCGCCGTGAGCTTTGAGGAACTTTTTCAGGATAACCATTGTCGGGGCATGGGTCGGGACTTGGTGGGGAGTCAAAGGAAGATCAAGCCTGACTCCCCAAAACATGCCAGAGTCTTGGCTGGGGTAGAAGACCTCGGGCAGCCTCAACCAGCACTCTCGAAGGAGGTCGCAAGCCATGACGGCGGGGGCTGGTGGTGCTGTACTGTAGTTGCAGTTGCAGCGATAGCTGGATATGGATGACGGACGGCGATACAGCGTCGAGCCAAGAGAGTGAAGTGAGTATGAGTGTACCAGAGACAATATTGAGTTGGTTGGTGCAAGCCCAAAAATGTAACGCCAAGGTGTCTCTGTTGTTGGCATGGGAGTGGAAGATCCCAAGACAGAAAAGATGGCAAAGAATGGAACGAACTTGGGAGCTGTGGACCAGTCAGTCTGAGCTCCTTTTCGTCCTGGTGCCCATTCACATTGCCCTCCTCTCCTGTTTAGGGTAGGTAGGTACCCAGGTCTGACGGCAAGACCCTGCGCCACGCGAGGCATCTTGGGCAGTAGCTACAGGGTAAAGCAGTGGGAAGAAAGGAGAAGTGACGACGAGCAGGAACTTGTAAGGAGTGACGAGTGCGTGAGGAGGAGGACATACCTAGGTAAGGTTCAAGTTGGTTGAGGGCTTTGATTGTGGTGGGACGTCGAGAAAAGAAGGTACGGTCTTGAGAACCCAACTTGGGAAAGTACTAGCAGTATGGATGGAAACCGGGCATCGTGGTTGCTCAGTTTTGGTTCAAATTGCTCCTGGGTGAGATAAGATGGAGCTCCATTGGAAATCCAACCCAATCTAATGCGATCACGGCAGCAGCATTATCAACAGCGTTGGCTGGGAACACAATGGCCGCCCTCAAGACCGAGAGAAACATTTGCCATCTGCTCTGTATAGGTACCTTAGTCTGTGCCTCGCCCAAGACCAAAATGCCGGGTTCGTGAAACTGCAAAGCCCGAGTCGAACCTGTGCTGGATTCTCTCTCTCCAAGTTGAGGTGGCCATGTGGGATCTGCAGCTCAAACTTATCAGCAGTTCCCAAGCCGTCAGAAGCTACCAAGGCAGACACTCCGAGTTTTGGAAGGCGCAACACGACTTTTCACTAGAAACATGGAAGCCACGACAAATTTGTGGAACTGCGTGGCCAAGCAGATAAATGGCCAGAACTGGATCCAACTCGATTGGCCATCATTCATGATCATCACCAACTAAAGTCTGGGACTGGAATGTCATCGCGGTCCTCGCTGTCTTCGAGTTGGAGATACTGATTGCCAGTGTGCAAGGTGGTAGCTACGAGTTGTATATTGGAGTTGCAAGAGCACCTCACCCATTGCCTGCCGGGGTCGACCCGCGCCCCGTATGCTCCGTGATCAGCGGGCGAGGCTTGGTCGAGGATGGTCAGGCGCCGGCCCTGGCCCTGGCTGCATGAAACACCACGGCTCGTCGAGCAGTTCCCATTCGCAGATGTGATGAGTCTGCCCCCGACTGGGTCCGAGTCTGCTTTCCACGACCTGCCCCTGAATACCGACTCTTTTTTCCAAGTCCAAGTCGAACTGGACAAATGCCAGACCCGGAGGGTTGGCCTTCGGGACGACTTGATGCTTTTGAGAGCATTCAGGGGCGCATTGGTCAAGCATGACGACGGCTGATGACATGGGCTCTCCGGCTCTCGCCGTGTGTGCCCCGAGGGCCGAGCTGGTCTTCTCCTCGAGTTGTCTGTGTTTTCTCTCCCCTCTCTTGGGCTGAAGTCCAGCTCCGACCCCCCATGCAGTCCCCTCCTCCCATCCTCCCCGGCCTCTTCCGGCCTGGACCACCGCAAACTCAACCCCCCAAAAATGATAGTCCATGCCACCCACCCCCGGGGTGGAGCGACAAACCCCCCCCCCCCCCCCAATCCACTGCAGCGGAGATACGAGCCCGATGGTCCTCGAGACCCTCGAGACCCGGAGGGGAGGAGGAGGTAGTATCTCTCCCAGTCCGACGGCCTCGGGGTCGGCCACTTTCTCTGTGTCACGGGAGTCTGAGATATGCCGGTTCGTTGTGACCGCGCGGTCTTCTTATATTGTATTGTATCGTACAAAACCTTTCTTCTGTCACTCACTCACTTCCGCTGATCAAAGACAAATATTTGGCAGGGGTCTGTGTATCAAAGCCGTCTCTTAGCCCCGAAGGACATCCGACGCCGTGGCTCGGGGCGAAAGAAAAGAGAGGGTCATTCTTGTCACAAACAGAAGCGGCCCTGAATCCCTGAGCATTAGGCAGGTATGTACGATGTCCATTTTTCTTGGTCCGACCCGTCGTAATACGAAAGGCAACTCCGCCGAAGGAGCCGGACAAGCCGAAGTTGTGATCTCTGAAGAAAGTCCATGTCGAATAGAGCTATGGAGTTTTCTGTAACCTCGCTGAATGGGGAGAACATTCCCGATGAAAATGCGTTGCTTGACTTGGCAGCAAAGCTCCGGAAGCAAGGCCGGAAAAGCAGAGAAAATATTTCATTTCAATTTCATACGGAGGATAGGGTAAGTGTTCTGGAGCTTCTCGGCCAGTGCCTACTCCCTGAACTAAATAAATAAACGACCTACACAAATCGTTACATGCCGCATGGGCAGGCACGTAGGGGAGTACCCATCCCTTCCCCTATCTCTCCCCCTTTTTCATTTTCTTTCTTCAGTGAGTGTTCTTCGCCAGCGTCCAAAAGTTATCCATCTTCCGCGGCGCCAGGACCTCTCTGGCATCCTGATCCGTCTCACAAATCTTGCTTCCCCACTTCTTGAATGCCTGGGCCTTGGTCTCGCCCTCAAACAGCAAAATACACTTGTTGGCAGATTGGTCCCTGAGATGGCCCTGCTCATCCTCTGCCTTGAGCCAGTCGCGCACGGCCACGCCCGGGGCCGCGTCCTTGTCGCGTGACGGGAGCGTCTCGGTCCAGTTGATGCGGCGCAGCATCAGCTTCTTGTACACGTTGATGCTGTGCTCGCCGCCCTCGACGATGACGAGGTTGAACTTGGGGTTCATGATGCAGATGCCGTTGAGCCCGTTCTGCGCCGCGTTGATGCTGACCTTGTACCGGTGCTGGCCGTTGGCCAGGCTCGTGACCTTGAACACCAGGATGTGGATGCCCTTGGCCGCGTCCTTGGCCTGGTTGGTCGCCAGCTTCTCATGCCGTTGCTCCTTGGTCAACTTCCGATCCTCATTCTCCTGCATGTGCTTGTCGAATCGCTCGGCGATCTCGCGGTTCACCCGCGCCTCGACGGCCGTCGGGTCCTTGACAGCCTCCTCGCCCAGCACGCGCATCAGGTTCGATTTCTTAACCTTTGGTGGCGGCGCCGGCTCGAGACCCAGCCTGATCTTTGCTTGCTTCTCCTTGAGCTCCATCATGCGCCGCTGACGCCGTAGCTTCTGCTGCTCCTTGGGTGTCAGATACATGGGCTTGGGCTCCGGTGCTAGCTTCTCCTGCGGGGGCTCGATGGCCACGGGGTGTTGTATGAACAGCGTGATGATGCTGTCTTCCGTCTCCAATTTCAAGGACTGGGGAATGTTGGTGTAGTCCTTGCCATCCACAATACCCTGGTCCCACCACTCCAGTTCCGGAGGAGCGTCAACGGTGAATGCTTTCTCCACGTCTCGGTCCTCGTCAAGTCCCACATGACGCGTTTTGTCGGCGATGCTCTTCTTAATGCCCTCCAAGGCGGCCTGGCGCCGTAGCGCAGTGGCCTGGTGGATGTATTTGCCCTTCTGGTTAAACACCAGCTGTCTTGGCTCTCTCGTCTTTCCGGCGGGCCCATGTGTGGCTTCGAGGTAGGGGTTCGCGCAAATGCCATCCAAAGCCGTCGCCGAGAAAGCCAGCGGCTTCTTCTTGTTGAAGGACGACTTGGCGCCATCAGGAATGGGGCGCTGGGTCGCGTTCATGCGGAGAGTGTCGCCGGGCTTGCTCGGGGCATTGAGGTCGGCGAGGGCGGGGTGGAGGGGGGTGTTCAGTCCACCCTTGGCTTTGGCGCCTCCAACAGCTGCGGCAACGCGGGCTTTGAGCGCCGCCATTCGATCCGCTGCCGAGTCGGGCTTCTGAACCCTCGACGACGGGTCATGACGCGGGGCAAGCCCGGGGGATTGGTGGCGACCCCGATCCATGGTCTGCTGTTGAATCGCCGCAATAAGAGTGATGGTCGTCACGGCGGCTGAGGTTAGTCGATCAAATGCGAGGTTGTTGATAATTATGGTTATGGTTTTGGCGTTGGTGGAGAGGGGGGGGGGGGGCCTGTTTCTCCAAGGTACATCCGCATTCGGGGAAAGAGGCAGATGTTGGTGGAGAACGCGACGCACAGAGACAGACACACGCTGGCTATGCTGCTCTCATAAACTTGGGCCCAGAATGATATTTAGTTGGGTGTTTTTAATATTACCCTTGTTGGGCGTGCCACGGTGGATAGCGGGTGCCAGGCGGTGTCTTGATGTCGAGGTAGAGGTGGAGGTTGGAGGTGAGAGCATACAAAGGAACCTGGTCTTGGCTCTGGAGTGAAGAGGCTCTGCCGAACACTGTAGGCCATTCATCCATCAACCACTAACAATGTCATTACCGTTCGGGTGCGCTAGGCCTATTACCCATGCAGCTGGAACCTGCCCCACTTGGCCCACCAAGCCAAGATTGTGCAGATTCTGCCGGCCCTCCCCGCCAAAAAATATTCTCGTCGAGCTCGATCTCCAATTCCCCACCAATCAAGCCTTGTGAAGCTCGATCTGAAAGTACTTTCTGCGAAGCGCTGTTGTTGCGACCAAGTTCAACCCTCGCAACACCGCACTCTCACCCTCAATCTCAACCCTGCCCCAATTTCTTCTTCGTTTCTCTGCTCCGAGACTCAAACTGCCATGGGAGCTTGGCAGCGCGGTGCCACACCATACTGCCCAGCATGAACATCTCCCAGCCCGTGTCGTCGTCGCTGGAGAGCGTCGAGTTCACCTTCCTCTCCGACGACGAGATCCGCGCAGTCTCTGTCCGGAAAATCGAGAATGAAAACACCTTTGATACCCTCCTCAATCCCGTTCCTGGCGGTCTCTACGACCCCGCCCTTGGATCATGGGGCGATTCTCTGTAAGTTGGCCGATCCACCGACGCACCGCCTTCCCTCGACCGCTGACTGACCTTCCTGTGCAGTTGTACGACATGCAATCTCAACCAGGCCCAATGCCCCGGCCACCCCGGCCATATCGAACTCCCGGTTCCTGTATACCACCCTGTGTTTATGGAACAGGTCTTCCGGCTGTTGCGAGCGCAATGCGTCTACTGCCACCGATTCCGAATGCCCCGTCGCGAAATCCACCGCTACATGTGTATGCTGCGTTTGCTCCAGGTCGGTTTGATTCACGAGGCCCAGATGGTGGATTCATTCGCCGAGAGCGAATTTGGGGACGACATCCTCAAGTTTAGGCTGCACGAAGTTCCCGTCGCGGAGCATGACGAGGCCGAGGAGGAAGGGCACAATGTCCAGGACAACATAATCCGCGCCAGAGAGGCGTACGTGCGCCATGTTCTGCAGAAACACAAGTCGGCAATCAACCTTGGCGATATCAGGCAGGGCAAGCACGAGGGCGCCTCGGAAGTGAGGAGGGCGCTTATCAAGGAATTCCTGCTCACCATCATTAAGGAGAAGAGGTGCAAATCCTGCGACGGAATATCGCCTGTTTATCGCAAGGACAAATACGTCAAAATCTTTGAACGTGATTTAACCCCAAAGGAGAAGGCCGCCATGGATCAGGCTGGAAAGAAACGGGGCGACGCACTTGCCATAGCGCTCAAGGAGAAGAAACGCAGCGAATATGACCAGGACGAGGGTATTGCTGACATTGACCTGTCATCTAACGACGACGAAGAAGAAGAAGAAGAAGAAGAGCCTGAGAGTGAGGGCGAGGGCGAGGCACTCGACGAGAACGGCGACGTGGTCATGACCGACGCCAAGACGAAGGCTCCCAAGGCTCGTGTCTCAGACAAGCCATCCAAAGCGCAACGCTACATCAGTTCCATGGAGGTTAAAGAGAGGCTTAACTTTCTGTTTGAGAAGGAACAAGAAATGATCTCCCTACTCTACAACTCCAAGCCTCGGCCTAGGGGCGCCAAGCCTCTCACAGCGACCATGTTCTTTATCCAAACTCTTCTGGTCCCTCCCAACAAGTATCGGCCAGAAGCCCGCATGGGTGATTCTCAAATCTCCGAGTCGCAACAAAACGGACTTTACAAGTTGATCCTTAGGAGTGCCGCCAAGGTGGGGGAGATCTCGCGAGAAATTGGCCAGGCAGCCAAGGTGTCGAGCGAAGGCAGGAGAGCAAGGGATATGAGCTCGCTGTACCAAGCGTGGACAGCATTGCAGGACTCCGTCAACTCTCTGATCGATCGTGATAAGAACCCTGTTCAGGGCGCGGCGGGAAAGCGAAACGAGGATGGCATCAAGCAAAAGCTCGAAAAGAAGGAAGGCTTGTTCCGAAAAAATATGATGGGAAAGCGTGTCAACTTCGCCGCCAGATCCGTCATCTCTCCCGACCCGAACATCGAGACGAACGAGATCGGCGTTCCTCCCGTTTTCGCCATGAAGCTCACCTACCCTGAGCCTGTGACGAGTCACAACTTCAAGGACCTCCAGTAAGACTTCCGAGAGGATATGACATCAAAGAGTGCCAGTTGCTAATCAGAACATCATAGGCAAGCTGTTATCAACGGTGTTGGTAAGTGCATTATGTCGGACCCAGCATTGTTCCCTCTCTGTATGGTCGTCACACAGTGGCAGTATAGTCGCTAACTTTTGACGGCTGCAGATAAATGGCCTGGCGCGGCTGCGATTGAGAATGAGAACGGTCAAATTGTAAATCTACGCAATAAGTCTCTCGAGGATCGTGTGGCTCTTGCGAACCAGCTCCTTGCCCCGAGCGAGAATAACTTTAGTGGCATGCGAAATAAAAAGGTCAACCGGCATCTTACCAATGGCGACGTTGTCCTGATGAATCGTCAACCGACTCTGCACAAGCCGTCCATCATGGGGCATCGAGTCAGGGTGTTGCCTGGCGAGAAGACCCTTCGAATGCATTACGCCAATTGTAACACTTACAACGCCGATTTCGACGGTGACGAGATGAACATGCATTTCCCGCAGAATGAGATTGCACGGGCCGAAGCGCTCCAGGTCGCCGACACCGACCATCAGTACATATCAGGGACCGCGGGGAAACCGCTTCGAGGTCTCATTCAGGATCATATCTCGGTTTCAGTCGCCCTCTGCAACAAGGATACCTTCTTTGACCGAGGGGCCTTCCAGCAGCTCATCTACAGCGCCCTCCGGCCCGAGAGTGGGCACATTATGGGAGAGAGGATCGAGCTCGTGACCCCAGCCGTACTGAAGCCAGTTCCTAGATGGACAGGAAAGCAAGTCATCACCACGATATTAATGAACATCAAGCCACCAAATTGTGGTGATCTATGGATGAACGGCTCATCTCAGGTCAAGAGCCGGAGTTGGGGTGAAGATTCCGAGGAAGGTGAGGTCAAGTTTCGTGACGGCGTGTTGATCAGCGGCATTCTCGACAAGGCGCAACTGGGTCCGAGCAGCGGAGGCCTTATCCATGCCGTGCATGAAGTCTACGGCCCGTCTAGTGCCGGAAAGCTGCTCAGCAGCATGGGCCGGCTCCTGACACGATACTTGTCCATGGTCGCGTTTACCTGCGGCATGGACGACCTTCTCATGACGCCAGAAGGAGAGAAAGATAGGAAGGAGAAACTCAAAGCTGCTTCGGAGATTGGTCGCGAAGTTGCCGCCAAATACGTTTCTCTTGGGGACCAGAAGCCTGCCGATGATGACCCACTACTTCTGGAGCGGCTGGAAGAGGTCATGAGAGACGACAAAAAGCAGGAGAACCTGGACCATCAAATGACCGCACAATGCGCCCTACTCTCCAGCGAAATCACCGCGGCATGTCTTCCTGGCGGTCTTGAGAAAAAGTTTCCGAAAAATCACATGCAGTCGATGACAACTTCCGGAGCAAAGGGCAGTCCCGTCAACGCCAACCTCATCTCTTGTAATCTGGGCCAGCAGGTGCTTGAGGGGCGAAGAGTTCCGCTTATGGTTAGCGGAAAGTCGCTTCCCAGCTTCGAGCCCTTCGAGACGAACGTGAGAGCTGGAGGGTATATTGTGAACCGTTTCTTGACTGGAATTCGGCCGCAAGAGTACTATTTCCATCACATGGCTGGTCGAGAAGGCTTGATCGATACGGCCGTCAAAACATCTCGTTCCGGATATCTGCAAAGGTGTCTTATCAAGGGTTTGGGTATGTATTTTTGACACCTCAATCCCCATTACTTGGAGACATGCTAATTTCTGCGACGTATAGAGGGTCTCAGGGTCACATATGACACTTCTGTCCGAGACTCGGATGGAACAATAGTGCAGTTCTTGTTTGGAGAGGACGGTCTCGACATCACCAAGCAGGCTTACTTGACCAACTTTGAGTTCATTCTCCAAAATCTGAACTCGGAACTGGCCCAGATCGGCTTCGCCGATCCAAGTACGCAAAGGTTTTTCGAGCACAAGGATGAGATCATCAAACGGATGAAGAGCGCCATCAAATCGAGCAAGACTCGCAAAGCACTTGATCCCGTAGCGTCCGAGGTTGACCCGGCAACTTTTGGTTTCGCCACCTCGGAGAAGTTCTTCGCCGAGATGATGGGCTATATCAAGGCCAACAAGGACGGCTTGATTAAGGAGAAGAAGGGCTCGGAGAAGACCGGCCAAGTTGCCCGCAAGACTGCTGAGAAGGTCCTGGCGGCCAAGTATATCCGATCTCTAGTCGAGCCCGGCGAGGCTGTCGGAGTTGTTGCCGGCCAGTCGATCGGAGAGCCGTCGACACAGATGACGCTGAACACGTTCCATTTGGCAGGACATTCGGCCAAAAACGTCACACTCGGTATTCCTCGACTTCGCGAAATCCTCATGACGGCCAGTGCAAAAATATCGACGCCCTCGATGACGCTCGTTTTAAACGAGGAACTGTCCGAGGCTGACGGAGAGCGATTTGCCAAGTCAATCAGCGTTCTCCCTCTTTCCCATGTCACCAAGGAGGCAGTTGTCCGTGAGAAGGTTGGTCGTGGCATAGCATTCCCGCTGGCCAAGACATTCGAGATTAGACTGCGTTTCTTCGAAGCCAAGGAATATAACAAGGCGTATGCGATCGAAATCGCGGACGTGCTGAACACGGTGGAGAGAAAATTCCTGCCCCTTCTCAGCCTCTTGACAAAGAAGGAGATCAAGAAGAGAAGCAAGGAGAAGAGCGATGCGAGTCCCGAAGTCGGCACCAAGTCGGGCGCCGTGGAAATGGCGGCAAGCGCCAATAATACCAGCCCAGCAGACGACGATGATGATGATGACGACGACGACAATGGAGACGACGATGCCACAAACGCCAAACAAAAGGCCAACCGGTCAGAGGCCGTCTCTTATGGTCCAAATGACGATGAAGACGACGCCATCCAAAAGGAGCAGGAGCGACAGGCCGAGGACGACGAAGAGGGCGAGGAGAAGCTCGACTTTGTCGATGAAGCATACGGCGGGAGCCCTGAGCCCGAGGACAAGTCAGTTAGCGATAATACAGGGGAAGCCCTCTCCAGGTCGCGTGAAGCACGCATCAAGTCCAAGAACGACAATGTGGCTCGCTTCCGATGCGACGAGGTGGGCGGAGAGTGGGTCGAATTCACTCTAGAGTATAACTCGACGATCCCCAAGATCCTCATGCTTAACATGGTTCAAGCCGCTGTCAAGGAGTCGCTCATCCAGCAAATCCACAAGCTGGGGACCGCGACGTTTGCCAAAGACAGGCTGCAGGACCCCCAGACTGGCGAAATGGCGGACGCAAATGTGGTCCATACCGAAGGCGTCAACCTCCGCGCAATGCAACAGTATGGCGACTACATCAACCCCAACAGGATATCGACGAACGATATTTTCCAGGTCCTGGAAGTGTACGGTGTGGAGGCTTGCCGGAGCAACATTGTCCGGGAGCTTGGCGGCGTGTTCGGCTCCCACGGCATCGGTGTCGATGCTCGCCATTTGAACCTGATTGCCGATTACATGACCAGGTCAGTGGCGCTGTTGAACGAGGCATTATTTTCGAGTGTTTACTGACGTATCTTTACGACAACAGAAACGGAGGGTTCACTCCCTTCAACCGCATGGGTCTGACTGGCAACGTCAGCCCCTTTACGAAGATGAGCTACGGTATGTTCTTGATGACCAGATATATAACCTTGACCCGGAGCCGATGGCTAACTAAGACGCTATCAACAGAAACTACAGTAGGGTTTCTCAAGGACGCAGTGTTGGACGGCGACTGGGACAGTCTCACAACGCCGTCAAGCAGATTGGTGGTAGGAAAGCTTGGGGGAGTAGGCACAGGTTCCTTCGATGTCCTCACGTGCGTACCGACGGACCATCACCGCGCTCTTGCGTTTTAGACAAGAGAAAAGATGCGGTGGTGGTGGTTGTTATTGTCGTTGTCATTGTTGGTCACCTTCGGAATTTGGCGGAGTTATCATGCACATACGCATTTACAATTTTCGAAAAAGTGCGCACATATATATACAGAGAAGGCTCGGGAATGAATAGATGTGTATAACTTCGAGCATATGGAGATGGGTGCTGTCGAAGTTGATAAATAAGTAAGGTAGCATGTTAGAAGATGCTAAGTTTGACTGAATCGATCATCGGCCAGTGGTGCAGTGGTGATACAGCATATAACAGTGCCACGGATGGGGGGGAAGAGCGCTCCCGACCCCCCGCATTTTTGAAGCGGGGTGCATTGGACATTGTTACCTTAGCCCTCGGCTCACAAAACCTCCACTGCTGGTATAATTAAACCTCGGTGTATACAGTACAGTACGGACTTGTACGTGGACCTTTCCCACCTGACTGCTTTGTTCCGCTCATCCTGGCCCACTCACTATATTTGCTGTTTGTCTTCAGTCATTTTAGGGGGATTCTGGGGATATCTATCTAATCGATCAATTCAAGGCTCCGTACACAGTGAGTAAAAAGGGGGGAAATTCAGCGTCTTTCTTTTCCCCATTGGTAGCGGTGGCAACAACTACAACAACAACAACAACAACAACAACAACAACAGGAGCGACTTGACGCATTTAGGAGAGGGAGGCAAAGCCACATACATGCTAATACCGAGAAGCATTGCAACAAGAAGACCGCTTTCTGCTGCTGCTGGAACTGGAACAGTTACTGCCGCCGCCGCCGCCCTTGGATCCATCATGGCGCGCAACAACAAGATCACCCTCTATGTCGACACCGTGAGCCCGTTTGCTTACGAGGCATATCATATTCTTCGGGTGTGTGTGTCAAGTTTATATTATATCTCTATCTAGTCCATCTATCTATCCTTCCCTCCCTCCCTTCCCCTCGGACGACTTGGCTGACTGACTTGGTGGGAACGACGACACAGCACGATGTAGTCTTCAAGGACGTTGATGTCTCGTTTGTCCCCATCTTCTTGGGGGGGCTGATGCACAAGGTGAGAGTTCCAATGTTGGCCAGCAGCAATCCCCCTTTTTTTTTTTTTGGGGGGGGGGGGGGGGGGGGGTGGGTATGGGAGAAAAAAAATAAATTTTTTTTTTTGTGTTTTTGGGTGTTTTGGTGTTGAACCCACATCCACAGCAAAAAACAAGCCAGCCTGCAGGCTTTCCGGCCAAAATTTTAATAGAAACGGTCAGTGTTTTATTTTGTTTTTTTTTTTTTTTGATAGTAACAGAAAAACTC
>JAPDFK010000184.1:0-92505 GCA_027569635.1 Lasiosphaeriaceae sp. G1095 | reverse complement strand
CCCCCCCCCCCCCCCCCCCCCCCCCCCCCCCCCCCCCCCCCCCCCCCCCCCCCACCCCCCCCCCCCCCCCCCCCCCCCCCCCCCCCCCCCCCCCCCCCCCCCCCCCCCCCCCCCCCCCCCCCCCCCCGCCCCCCCCCCCCCCCCCCCCCCCCCCCCCCCCCCCCCCCCGCGGAATGTTTCACAACGGGCGCCACACACACTCTCTCCTCCCCTCTTCTCCTCCCTCTCCTCCTCAGACGCCAAATCTCATGACGCGATGTGAGATGTCTGGTGCGGGCGCTAAACAAGTGTGTACATGCCTGCCCTACGTTTCTGAGTACGTAGGAGACATTGGATGCCTGTCGATCGCCCACCCATTTTGCCATGGTCTGTCTGCCAGTCAGAATCAACTGCTACATACAGCTGAGACAACCCAACGCTCCCAAGCCGAGAAGCCGGACGCCTCTCGTCTTTTCACTGCAGCGTTAGGCTTTTGGCCAGTGGCTCCCGAGTCTTGGCTGCGTTGCTTGTCAGTTTCAGGCTTCTGTTGTCCGGCGCCAAGTGCCTACTGCCTACCCGTGAGCCTTACCGCCTCTCTTGGTACTCTAAAAAGGGGGTGGTTGGGGGCCGAGAAAGGCCGTGTATGCGCGTGCTCCAGGACTACCCGCCGCAAATTTCACACAAAGCTCTGTCAGTGGTTCGCGGTGATCAATGTCTCCCTTCAATGTACTCTACGTGCTGCTGCCCCCTCCCTGCCCGGAATGAATATCAGCATGCATGTGCAAAAGAGAAGGTCTCCCCGAATAATACGCCCGCCGGGCGACGATCTGTTTCCCTGTCTGGACGTCCAAGGGATGGCGTATTCAACTTATCCCCTGTTGTTGTTGTTGTTGTTGTTGTTGCTGTTGTTGTCTCGTGCACTCATCGGCATCAACTGACCCGACTTCCCTCGCCAGTTACCAGTTGCCCCGTTTTGGCACACACACACACTCACACACACCAAGACAGCGAACGTTCTTTCTGGGATATTCAAAAAAGTTGCGCCGACACACACCCTGAAGTCCGCATTCCTTGCCTGCCAGCCTGCCTGCCTACCTACCTGCCTTCTGGGGGGATGAGAAACACACTTGGGCTTAGGCTCTCTTTTTTAGCGTTCTTTCCCCGCTGGGTATGTACGCGTCTCCTCATATTTCGGCCCTGGCCTGCGCCGCGGCCTTATTACTCTGGCGTTGTTGCGGCTGCGGGCTCCTGGGTGCTGGGTGCTCTAACCGGCCCGGTGGGCTGACCGTGCACACCAACTGCACGCACACAATGACACAAAACGTCCCAGCTACCTGCCTAGCCAGTACATGCCTTGCTCTCCCCCCCTTTTGTGCAAAGCACTCACAGCTTGTTTAGGCAGGTACCAACTGCATGCATGTTTTGGATCTTTTGGAGCAGTGACGCGCGTGACTACCACGTATGCGTGTCGGGTCACAGCCGAAACATGAGAAATGTGGGCGTGTTCCTTTTTGTTGAGATTCCGTATTGTTGGCTGGAAGGCTCCGGAGTCGGAGGTGTGATAGAACGTAATGAATGAATTTTGTGAGAGTCCGCCTTGTGTGCCTTGTCGCCTTGGTCGTCAAACTGATGGGAGATCGAAATCAGTGGGCGTCGTTGTCGTTGATTTTGTGCGTGATCTCGGCTCATGAGAAAGTGTTGTGCGGTCTTAGGCACCCGTGACCCAGCGCCTGCCTCCCTCGCGAACGGACAGAGCCGCTTGTGTGTTTGACATTATTTGCTTATGTTTCTGTCTTTGTGTTTACTCACTGGGTACGCAAAATATTACACACTATCTGGCTCCCTTTGTTTTGTTTTCATTTTGACAGACATTTCACCGCGGGCCGTCAGGTTTGACTTTTAAGGCTGGTTTGTGTTATTTTGTGTCTGCACTTGGATGGTCTGGAAATGTCTTTCCAAATTTTGTCTGTTTGTTTCGTTTCGTTTATCAATGTTTTGTTATAGATCAAGGCAATGACTGTGGTTTAGACTAAACAAAACGCTGCAGCTAGGGAAAGACGACGACGGTCACATGATTCATAATATAAACCTAGTCGTTTACCTCGAAGTTGATACTATGTGTTTATTAGTTGGAGAGCTTTTTTGTGAATATGGGCTGTGTACTTCAATTAATCGCTGTAATCACTAGCACCCAGATACCTCTGACGATTTGAGAATTGGCTAAGAACAATCAATACAAGCCACACACATGCCGCCTAAGTACTCGGTGAAGGTCGAGTCGAAGCGAATGAAATTTCAATAGACGAGATGGCTGATGAATGAGCAAGTGTTTGTATTTATTTCATCATTGTTTTGGCTTGGTGGAGTTGAGATGATTACTTGAGCCTATGTGGTCTGGATGTTAACCACTAGCAGTTATACAAGACTAGAACCTATTATCGCTTCCCCATAACGTCGGTCACTGTGTTCCGAAATGAAACCATGGGGAAGAATCAGCTCATAAAACAAATCAGCTCCGGCTGAATGATATCTGATAATTGGTAACACTTGTACTACAGTTAAGTGGAACACAGCCTAAGCGTTTTCATCTTTCATGAAGTGAAGGCTCAAAAGTGGTTGGGGCGATAGGCCCCAGAATGGAATATGAAATATTTCTCAATACTTTCAATCGTCATGTCTACTTATATAAGACTTGCAGAAAGTCACAATTCAATTCGGGTCCCTTGGTTTTGAGTTTCTGGAATCTTATTATGACTTAGGACTCACTCATCTTGCGTCTTTGAGGACTTTTCAAAAACCAGATTGTCCCCATGCTTTGAGGATTGGATAAGACATGATAATTATTCATAAGATGTTCTTACGGGACTGTAGCTTAAAGTGTTAACTTTGAGTTTTTTTTTTTTTTTTTGACTCTCCAGATTATGAGACACTGTGTGACCTGAGTGAGCCGCCTGATTAGAGTTATTCAAGTAAAACAATGAGTCAATGAGTACCATAAAACTCTCAAGCACCGAGTGAACATTATATGTGAGACACCGTGTTCTCTTCTCTCCATTAACGATTATCCATCCCCAAACGACGTCCCCGGCTGTGAGTTTCCAGGCTGGTGTTTCATGATTGAGGTGAACTAAGCTTCATCGTAATTTTCTCTGAACCCATTGAATAGAACCGACATGTCTCATTAGTAATGATGCTGTCTGAGGCATTTTAGGACAAGAATAAGGTACCGAGATATCATTCGATTTTCCTTCACTTACGGGCAAGCGACCAGGCAGGCAAACTTCATTCAACAAGGACATTGGTGTCATGCGCAATGAACATTCCGCAGTAAAATAGTAAAGACCAAGTTATCAAATGATTTCTGAAAGTTCATATAACTGATGAGATGGAGGGTTTTAACGTTCAACTTCCCACATCAATTTTTAAAAAAAGAAGTTCCCCACCAAACATTGATACGAGTTGGAAGTAACCCTTCTCACCTCCTTGGTTATAATAATCAGGTATTAATCCGTGCCGATCATTCCACAACCTCGTACAACCCTCAGGCTCCAACCAGCCCATTCACCACCTGCAACAAAACAAACACCTGCGCCGCAGCGCCGACAAACGACACCAAGGAACCCCATCCCTCAGACACTTATATGGACCCTTCGTCGTCTAACCCGAATATTAGCACCCGATATACCCGCTTCAACGTCGGCGAGGGCGGTTGTCAGCCCCCCCCCCCCCAATCATCCTCCTCTTGGTCAGGGGCAGTGCAGATAACGGTTGCTTCGCTCGTGGGCAGTGGCGGCCCGCAGCCACCTGCCAATGCATATGTGGCTGCAGCAAAATCAACATAAACCCCAAAAGGGAAAATGTAAAATCTCAGCTTGTTGCCATTGACGTTTTTGATGTTTAAATGGTTCACAAGATAACAACTACTAAGCTAGGCAAGGTAACGGGCTAATACGAATTAGTAGTACACCATACAGTCTTCACATTAGGGGACTGTGTGTTTTTGTCAACATTGAATCTCGAAACAATTGCCAGCAGCCCAGGTTAATTAAACAAGGTACGTGCCTCCAACTCTCATACCGCTGTACAAAATGTTTAAGTTTCCTAGATTATTGGGAGATCATTTCCCCTGGGTGGTTTCATGTCGGAAGAGTACCTATGAAGGACCATATACTGGTAGTTAAAGCAGAGCAGATTCAGCCCTGATAGATCCACATCTCCTGTGTAAATCCAATGAACCCCATCAGGTGCTTTACATTTTCCCATTAATATGACTATCTCAATCCCTCCAACAAGGCCTGCAACTTATCCCACTCTTCAGTCCCCTCCCAGTTCTCCTTGGCCTTGCCAACCACACTTCTGACCGCACTCCTCGCTTTGCCCTTCCACTTGGCCCCAATCTCCGGGACATCCTCGCCATAGTTCTCCAGCGCCGCCACCAGCTCATCGGTGCGCTCCACGACCGTCTGGAACGCCTTCTTGTTCTCCAGCCAGCTTGTCTTCCCATCGAACGCAGCCGACAGTCCGCCAGCCGCGCCGCCAACTGCCGCGCGCCATGCCTTCTCTGCGGCCTCGATGGCGCCAGCGTAGTCGCGCTTCCAGATACGCTCACGGACAATCAACTCCCATAGCTCTGAGCGGGTCGTGATGATGGGCACAACCGACTTCTCGAGCAGCTCGCATACCGCGCGCTCAGTCGAACCGCGGGGAAGCTCATACACCGTGGTATCGTCGTTGGTCTTGGGCTGGGAGAGGACGGCCTCGTTCAGGAGTAGCCGCAGAACATCAAGGTCCAGCGCGTCCTCAGTGGCACGGATCCGGATGACATTCTGCAAAGCGAGAACAACATCAGACACGGCGGGCGGGCGGAGCCGTGAGCCGAGTGTGATGACATTGTCCCAAATGCGCCAGTTGTCGTGTGCTGTGGACGCGCCACGCTTGTATGCCGCGAGAGACTGGGAGAGGAGAGTGGATGGGTCGCTCCGGGGCGGTGCCCTTTCTATAGCCGAGACCTCGTCGTCGTCGTCCACGGGGGCAACAGGACCCTCTTCACCTTGCTCCTTCTTGTCTTTGTTTTCTTTCTTCAGTTCCTTCACACGCTCGACGTAGAGACTGTACAACGCGCTGCCCAGGTTACTCCACGTCCTAGCATCGTCGCCACCACCGATGTTGTTGTCTGCGCAGGCGATGGCACGCTGAAATGCATCAGCTGCCTCGCTGAAGTCTGCAAGACGAAGGCTGATATCACCCAGCCGGTTCCACATATCCGAGCTTAGTCGGTTCACGGCCACGGCCTTTTTGTACGCATCACGTGCCCGCTTCAGATCTTGCGCCTTGATGTAGTGCTCGCCCAGCGATCTCTGTGCCCTGGAGAGCCGCTGCTTTGAAATCTCCCACGCACGTTCGTAGTGGGCAGGCTCATCCTCAAGGTCGCCCAGAATGCAGAAGAGACGAGGTGCGTTGAACGATGCCGGACTTCGTTCAGGTCCGTGGAAGTCGGCCTCCTTGAGCTCTGAAATATCCGTGTCTTCGTCCAGCTCGTCTGCGCCTGTTTGGTCCGAAGAGGAGTCAGTGGGACGGAACAGCCTCCAGCGCACAATAGCTTTTGCCTTGGCCTCGCCGCCGCTCCCCCGTCCGTCTTCGTCTTCCCTTGCCGCGCTGCTAGCCAAGCAAAGGGCAACTTCGGCCCAGAGACGTAGCCGCTTGAAAATCTCAAGCGCGGATACGAGAGATCCAACACCAGCCCACGAGTATGCGAGCTCAGACTCCAGATGCCATCTTGGAGGCGAGCTCAAGACATGGATGTACTGAAGCCTGACATGGGCAGGGGCTGATTCGGTCGGTTTCGCGACAGGGAAGAACGAGGTTGGCTTGTTTTGAACTGTTAGATCCTTCTTTGCGACTACTTCCTCCTCGTCGGCTGTGACTTGAATCGTTGGAATGTCCGACTCAGACTCAGTCGTCTCCTGTTGTGGCTCCTTGACTGCCTCGGCGGTTGTGTCGACAACGACTTGATCTACCACAGCCTGCATCTGGAGCACACCTCTCTCAATGGTTCTGCTCCGATGCATCTCGATTCTCGATCTGACCAGGAGAGCCTGGGTGTAGATCTGCCAGTTGGTAGATTTATCTGATATCACACGGACGGCAAAGGGGAGAATCTCTTCCGACGTCAGAGTGTCGGCGGGCGAGAAGGAGTCTTTCAGCGTGGCCTCGGTAAGTAGGATGATCTGGTCCAGAGGCGACAGCTGGGGCTGGCCATCTGGGGATACATCCTTCAACGCTTCTGGAAGGTCGATCTTGTCGTCATCCAGATCTTCCACCCTTTCTTTGGCAAACTCGAGACCCTCCAAGAGGGTATCATCGTTGAGCGGAAGGGCTTCAGGCTTGGCCTCATCCGTCCCGTTTAAATCGTTTGCCTCAGCACTCTTGGCAAAAACGATAAGCTGGCTGGTGCTCTTTTGCTGGAACTTGGTCCGCTTGCCCAGGGCGCCGGACAGGGCGTAAACAAGGCCACTCAACTTGGTGGCCTGGCGCAGGGCTTCCCTCGCCTTCATGTCCTGGCCCAGCATGATGCAGATATTGGCCTTTTCAACCAGGAACTGGGCCTGCTCGGCAGTAAACCCATCCTTGATCATCACCTCCTTTTCGACCACCTCCAAGCCCTGCTCAACGGTGTTTTGCAGACTCGGCACATCACTCCACTGGGCACCCTTGGTGAATACGGATCCCGGGCCAAGGCTAGGCTGGGTCAGCAGCTTATAGTGCCAGACGTGGATGCGCAGGGCCAGCCACGGCAGTGACGTGGTGGCGATATCTTCTTGGCCACTCTTCGCCCCTAAGGGCTGAACACCGCCGATATAAGTAAAGATGAAACGTGCCAGACAGAACAGCTCGACGCTCGGGATATAAGGGTAGACCGATACGCCGTCAACGTCGAGGGTCTTGAAGCAGGCCTTGCGGAGGAGAGAAAGGCGTTGAGGTTTCGACCTATCTTCCTCTTTGGGTATCAGAGAAGCAAAGGCAGCCCTGAGAAAGACGTCGTCGACACCTAAGAGGGCTCCTGCATCCAGCACGGGACCAGTTACGTTGGCCTGCAGAAAGGCGCCAAAGGCAGCCAGCCCGATAGCGGTGGTGGTGGTTTCGCCATGAGTCGAGTCCGAGTCTGACTTTGACCCCCCAGTCTCGTGAGTATCAGGCCCAGACCCAGACCCCAGCAAGGCAGCCACAAAACTAGCAATCAGCGCCTGAGCGGGGTCGCTGAGCAGCACATCAAGGTACTGGCCAGAGCGCAGCTGGGCGCTCAAGCTGTTACCGTCGTTGAGCGTGGAAGTAGAAGCCATATCGATGGTTATAAGAGAATGCTGAGCTCGTTCATCTCATAAAAAAATAAAAATAAAAAAAGGTGTAATCCATGCGCCGCACTGGGGCTACTTCCAAATCCGAGTTTGGCGGGGCAATTCGAGAATTTTTTTTTTTCAGGCACAAAATTGAAGTGGGGGTGGATGGGGCAACAGTGCATGACGCAGACCAACCAGACTTTGCTTACGTAACGCCTCTCTCCTTTACTTCCCATTTTGTTGGAGTTGTACACCAACCATTTGGTGGTTCCTTCCATGAATCCTCATATCGTAGACGTGTTGAGGATTGAAGGTAGGTACCAGGTACAGACCTTAGGGATCGAGGTATCCGGGAATTGTTGCAAACATGTCAAAGGCTGGGGGAAAAGACAGAGATAAAGCTTGCTACATACAGCCCACAAGCCATCAACTCAAAGATGCTTGCTTCCTTGCATGGGCAAACTATCGCTCAATATCTATCTATATCCGCTTACGCTCACATATATCCTTACAAGAATCTTGTGTCTGACAAATCAACCGCCCATATCCTCTTCAACAGAGGTCTCAACAGAGCCAAGAGAAACGAAACAAATGAACGGGTCAGCGGCCCGCCAACCAAGCCAAGCAAAGTGCCACACGAAGTGTCCCGCAAGCCACCACTTATTGCTCCTTTTTCAGGACACTAAAGGGGTTGTTATCCTATTTCTTGCCCTTTCCCTTCTTGGTCGAAACCACGCGGAAGCCAGGGACGCTGGTATCTTCCTTGGGCGCCGGGTTGCTGCCTTTCTTGGCCACCTCGTTCCAGCCACCATTGCTGCTCTTGCTCTCTGTGGCCGACGAAACGACTGGCTCTTTCTCCACAATACCCTTGTCAGCAAGCTTCTTCCGACGGATGAACTCTTCAGCGAAATGCCGAGCATCCATTGTAGAACTGTTGCCATAGATCACTTCCATTAGGATCGAGGTGTCCAGCGGCATTTCCAAAAGAGTAGACGCGAAACCCTCGACTAAAAATGCATGTTAGCAATCAGATGACACATAATAAAGCGACTGGAAAGGGAAAGAAAAGTAGGCTTACTATCAGTGACACCGGTAAGACCGCGTTGAAGCTCTCTGTGAAGCCACTTTTTAAACTCCTCCAGAGCAACTCCCTTGGCATCTCTCAGTCCAACGTTGACCTGCTTCGCTGCCGACTTGGCTACCGGAGAAGCAACCGCCGTCTTGACGTTGATCGTGCTGACAGTGCGGGTCTGTGCGGCGGGTCCCGTGGGGATCTTGACTTTTCCGCCGGCTCCAACGGTCGACCATCCACTGCCAGGTACGGGGGCTGCGGCAGTGGAGCTGGTAAGACCAGGAGGCGCCGAGGTCTTGCTTGCCAGGTCCGCATAGCGCTTGCCCATAGAAGTAGCGAGGGTGGCCGCCGACTGGCTGGCCGCAGCCTCTCTGGCCTTTTGCTTGCGCACCTCCTCCTCACGCTGGATATCAGCCAGAGTCTTCTTAGACGCTGCGCTCGCAGAGACGGGACCAGCACCAGTGCCCTTGGTGGCAGCAGGTTGCTTCCATGGGCTTCCTGCGGCCGAGGCGCTAACCGGTGACCCGGTGCCCCAAGTGCTAGTCGGCGGCAAGCCAGGATTGATGGCAGCGTTCTTCTCACGAAGCGCCAGTGCCTCTTGCTCAAGGGCCGCGCGTCGCAGGGCCTGGGCAGCCTCCTCCTTCTTGGCAGCCTTCTTGGCTTCAGCCTCCTGGATCTCCTTAAGGCTAGGTCCCTTCTGAGCCTCGGTGCCTGGCTGCGGCGCCCATGGTGCCGTAGGGGGCGGGGCCAAAGCAGCTCCATCCGACGTCGTGTCCGGAGTCCCCGTTGCCGAGCGCTCATCGTACCGCGTGGGCAGGTTGGAGCCAGGCCGTTGGGCCGTTGGGGCTGCAATAGTTGTTGACTGAAGGGGAGGGGGGAAAGGCATGGGAAGTCCCGAAGTAGACGGTTGCGGGGCTGGCTTGACAACAGATGCCGCGGCTGCTGCATCAGCTTGGGTTCTCCTAACTCGCTCAGTGAGGGACAGTTCCGACTGAGCCTGAACAGACCCCTTCTTCAAGGCAGCTGGCTCCGATGTACTCTCCACGGCATGCTTAGAACTAGCGGTGACAACATCTACCGAGGGGTCAGGTGCAGCAGGTGTATCAAAAGACTCTTCCTCGACATCGGCAAGCGTTCCCTGGGTCGCAGCAGCTTCTTCGGCATCATGCTTGGCACGCAGCTCATAGAACTCCTTGATCCTAGTGCTGAATCCCTGGGAGTCCTTTTGGAGTTGGTCCACGGCGGGCAGGCCACTGCGCTGGACAGGGGCGTCACTTGAGGGACCGCCGGCAGACTGGCCAGAATACATCAACCCGCCAGCTGCTTGCATGCTGGCCAGCATTTGCCGCTCGGCCATGTTAAGATCCGGCGCAAAAAGATCCGGCGCCGTTCCCATTCCGGACTGCTGCGGGCCTTGGCTCATGCTGGAAGGTCCATCAAAAAAAGATGATGCGTTTGGGGCGATGCCACCAATGGGGCCCTGCGGAGGCATGCCGATTGGGGACGTCATGCTTCCGAAACTGGGCTGGCTTTGCAGGCTATGGGCGCTCGAATGGTGCTGGAGGGATCCAGGCACTCCGGGCTGCATTGGCAGTCTGCTAAATGTCTGATGGTGGTGGTGAGCCATCTCACGTTGCCGCGCATGATAGAGCTGTTCCTCCTGCTTCCGGCGTTCCAGATCATTCTGCTGGGCCGCAGTCAATGTTCTACCAAACGATGGAAACGCATTCTGAAGGGGGGGGACAGGGTCAGCAGGGCCTCCGATGGCGAAAGCGCCACCAGGGGGTGGAGGGCCATGGGCAATGCCCATCTGCGGGACGAGGAAAGGCTCGCGCGAGTTGCCGATGCGCCGGATGAGTTGGCCAAGAGGCTCAAAGTCTTGATCCTCAAGGCGCTTCACGCGGAGGTCAGGCGTGAAGAAGTTTGCCTTGTACCAATCGTTCATCTCGAGCCCACTGAACGGACCCTGCATTGTTCCCTGTGGGTCAAGATAAACCCATCTCATGCGGTCGGGCATTACCATGATTCGCTGCAAGGCTAAAGGATCTGATGTTGTCTGAGTAGAAGCGAAAGATGGGCCGGCGGCAGAGGCACTGGGTAGGAAGGATTGCCCCTGCGAAGTGGCCGTTAGACCCGCTTGAATCTGCTCACCAGTCGTGAAAGGGGAACGATGGGTGTCGGCGCTGGCGAAGAGGTCATCAAAAGCACCTCTGCCGGAACGCACTGGACTGCCCGTATCGCGATGCTGTGTGCCGATCGGGCCGCGGCCAATGGCACCAAGCGGGTTGCTCTGTCGAAGGTCAGGCACAGAATCACCGAGGCTATCCTGTTCCTGTCCATGCATCTGAGCCTGCATGGCGGCAGGGAAGAGTGACCCTAACTTGCTGCCTCCGCGGCCCAATCCAGAACCGCCCGGGGCGCCAAACACGCTGCCCATGGTTCCGAGTCCGGGAGATGGTATTTCGCCGAGAGGGCTGAAGATGCTACCTCCAAACGCCTGGAACGCCTGTCGCTCACGGTCCGGGGTGCCAGTTGACTGCACCGCGGGCCATCCCGTCATGGGATTCACCGAGGAAAAGCCCTTCGCGCCGACACTGGACGTCTGACTTCGGTCGCTACCGTCGAATGCAGTCGCCCCAAATGTGCGAGGAAGGGTTGCAAAGTTGGATTGCTGCTCCGTAGACGGCCCAGGCTGGCCGAGCCGGGCATTCATTTCGTCGTCGGGACCATCATCTCCACGGTCTGCCAGGGGGCTGCGGTAGGGATTCGTCTCCGAGGGACTAGCTGGGCCGTTCGCTCCTCCCTGCGCCCCGAGGTTGAGACCTGCCATGCCAAAATCACCGGTATTGCCTTTGATGGGGGTATCAAATACACTGCCACTACGAAGATTGACCTGGGGAGGGGGGCTGCTGTCCTGCGCTCCCCCCAGAATGGCGCTGCCGGAAACTCCACTTTCGCCAGCTCCTGCAAAGGGGTCAGTGTCAGTTCGCTGTCGAGGTCGCCATCCGCGGTTTGCATCAGCGTTGGCAGCTTCACCAACTTTGGCAGAGGCGTTTTCGGTAGACTCTTTGGGGAGAAGATGTGCGAGGCGGCTTCCGCCAGCACCAAATCGCTTGCTGTCGCCACCGATGGCCGTCGAGTTCAGCGCAAAGCTCCCAAAGGCACCGATTCCGGCAGAGGTCGCACCGGTCGAGGTTCCCCAGAGCGACGGGGCGCTGAAACCAGAACTGGGGGCGGTATTGATGCGTGGCAGGCCAAAGGATTGACCTCGAACGGGCGGCTCCGGGCGGGTCGAGTGCTGCTCCTCGGGCTCATCGCTAATGATCGTCTCCTTCAGATCGGTGCTCCGGCGCTGAAGCCAGTCGTCGCGGGGGAAGCGGCCACTGCCGGTAGGTGATGCCAAGGCACCGCTCGAAAACGGATTAGTATCTGCCGTGAGCTGTCGACGGGTACCGGGGCGCGACGCGGTCAAAGGAGATGAGGTTTGGTGATTGGCCGGGCTTCCAACACTAATAGAAGTCTTGCGGCCATTCTGACCACCGCTGCCGACCTGTTCCTTTCCTTGTTGGGGGGGTTTCAAGGTCGAGTTGACATCATCAAACGTCCGCCGGTCCTCGGGAGACATGTCTTGCAAACCCATGGGCGTCACAGTACCATTTTGCTCCCAACAAACGGTGGGGTCTTGGGGAACATGGGACGAGTCGCCGCTGCCCTTGCCCCACCCTCTCGATGGGGTGCCGTTAACGTGCGTGGGATTCCAGTTGGGCATGAAGAGGCTCGCCGGGTCGATCTGCGAATGGCCGCCGTTCTTGTAGATATCCAGCAAATCGTCCTTGGTGTAACGAAGAGAGCCCGAGTCGAAGTTGGACGACTGTGGATTCGCAGACAAGGGCGGCAAGTCGCCAGCAGCGTGTTGTGAGGCGTCGGCCGAGTTTGCGGAGGCGGAGTTATTGAGGGGGGTGTTGGATTGTCGACGGAAGGTTCTGGTGCCGTTTGACCGCGGCCTGTCAACGTCGTAGTCAGCCACGAGTCAAAGGAAACAAGTGCAGATGAGCTCGAGCGCATGGCTCTCGCGCGCGCGTTCGCTCTCGGGTGCCACTTTTGGCTTTGCGCCCCTTGCGTCTGGGTCTCGAGCACGCAAAACGACAATCTGGCGTCGACGCAACTATGACGACGGAAGCAAGGGGCTGCAAAGCAAAGAGCAAAGAGTAGAGCCAAGACGTCGACAGCGGATTGAAGCAAAAAGGGGGGAACTCACCATTCACCACTGCCAGACCCACGAACTTGGTCGCCTCTGGGATTTGCTCTCGAATCTCGGATTTGGCCGGCGGCGGCAGAGGCAAAGCTCGAAGGTAGCTGCGAAGACATGATGTGGGTTTTTTGGGTTGCCGTCAATTACTTGGGAGGCAATTGACACAAGAAAATAATATGGATCAAAAAAGGGCAGTTCAAGGTGCTAGACGTGCTGATGATTATTTGGTGCTGGGGCAGGCCAGTTCGGGACAAGACAGCGAGGTTGGGGAGCTTCCCTTTTTTTTTTCAGTTTCGAATGAGGTCGTGGAAAGTTAGATGCCGAGCAGAGACCCACTTTGGCCTAACGTGACCCAGCTCGTGACTTTTCCCACACAAACCCGACGCAAACAGGGAGCTCCACAGTGCCAATGGGCGGTCCTGTGCGCTTTTGTGACTCTTGGCACTGTTCGCGTTTCAGTCCTTCCCCTCCCGTTTTCCCGCGATTCGTCGCTCTGTTGCGCGCGTTCGATTGACGGCCGCTTTTTCAGCTGGACAAAACTTGCAGTCGAGGCACACCACATGCCTACACTGCACTATGTTTTTCCAAACTTCCAGCCACCAAAACGCTGCGGGAGGGAGTCCACCATTCCATTTTTTCCTTGGCTTGCTTGAGCCTCAGGCAGCAGCGTACTGCTGCTCTTTCACCTCGGTTCATTCATAACTTCGCACTGATGACGTGTTGTTTTTTTGCATTGCTTTTTCATCCCTTTTTGCCCCGTCACCCACCAAGCTAGCACTGACTCACAAAACAATGGCCCAGTCACAGACAATAATGCCCCATGCCCTTGGCGTCATCCACCAACCGTCTGATCAGTGATATGTCTGATAGACACAAATGATAAACCTAGCCACCCACGTGCATTTCGTCCTTATGTCTCATTGCCTCACTCTTGCATTGGATCCTTAACTGCTAAACTGCCCGTGCCGTCACGAGCGCTGTGGAGCGGAGGAGGGGAAACAAGCTTGGAAACAACAAGCATGGAAGCTTTCCATCCCTCGCAGCAACCCCGCCGCGCGCATACGGATATTCAGGCCCACCAACGCGGTGGCACATCCGCCTCCCCCTGCTGCCGCCTCTTCTCTTAACCATGTGGTTGCGTTGGGTGCCAGATTGTTTGTCCTAATACCAACATGTTTGGCTTGCCTCTACCCTGCAGGCGAAAACCTCTTCCGTCTTTCATCCTATTGAAGAGATTTCTTGACTGGGTTCCAATATACACAACCATGACCGCCGCATACATCCAGGTCACTCATCAGTCAGTCTCTGAGCTCAAACGACCATGTACGAAAAGGAGCAGGGCAACTTGCACTGCAGAATCAGTCATGACCTCGTTATTCTCTGGCTCATCTAGGGACGACAATAGAACAGAAGATGCAATAGTCGACGCTACTATGAGAACCAAAGGATGGAGCCCATCTTAGACAAAGTATGATACAATGATCGGGAGGACCAAGATTGTCTTGGCCATTTTTATCGACGCATCCCAAGACTGTGTTTGTACATTTCTATCTATGAGATCTTGCGCTGTCATCTTACTGGTAGAATTTGGTTTATTTGTATTAATTAAAAACTTCACTCTTACATATTCGAATGGCCCGGGTAGTTTACATAAGCATATACCTGTTGCGATTTTATTGCGAAAAGACTGAGTCTATACATTTACTGCAATACAGGACGTTTGTTTTCTAAATTATTCGTAGGCTTAATTATGAGATGAACCTGGTAGAATATAAGTGGTGAAGTGCTTTCACCGATTAGAATATAGCTTAGGTAGTTTCTGCTTTATGCTAATCTCCAACGGCCCTGTTAAAAGTTCTCTTCATGCGATGTAGTTCCTATGTTGTTGAGAGACATTGAATTTGAATCAGCCTCAGGTAGCCAAGACAGGTTAGCAGCTGGGCAGTCCATCGGCGCGGCTTGGGTTGCGCTCTGGAAATCGCAACCTGTAAATCGCACGACTTCTTCAGTGAGTGACTCACACAGTCCTCCTTGTTGGGTTCTCGATGACATGTTTATTCCGGTGTGGTGAAGTCTGCGCCGAGCTCTCTCGTACTTGTCTCTTCCATTCACTGAAAACGCTGGGCAAAGATTGGTTGGAACATGACCGAGAAGGAGTACGATGTTGGTGGATGCATCGCATCAGGCCATCCATGGTGTTATTCTCACAGCTCAGCCCGCCCCCGTAGCAGCGCCACGATGCAGCCTCGACGCCCCGAGTTGATTTCTGCATCATGATCATTAGGAGACTTTTTAATTTTCTCTTCTAGGGAATTCCATAATGATTGCTCTTTATGAAGCCATTTGGCGATCTACCTTGAATAAAATCCGATAACCAGTATGGTGATTCTGTAACGGACTTCAAGTCGTCAGTAACTGGTACCCGTTCATTCAGCATCCTTGATAGAATTCATTGAATCAATCATGTCGGAACCATCATCCTACCAATACCAGCCCTTGTGGCACCCAGACCACATCCGTTTGGTGCATTTGCATCCCCCGAGTCCCTCAAGTAGTAGTTCTAGTAGCTCTACCGAGTTGGACTCCCACACTGCCAGTTCGGCGGTCATCTTCGTCGACATCAAGGTCGCGAAACTTGGACAATGCGACTACACTGCCCTTTCTTACACCTGGGGCGACGCAGAGCGCGAAGGCTTAGCATCCCTCGGCGTAAAAGTTGGGTTTACAACAAAGACCCTCGAGATTACAAAGTCTCTACACACGGCACTGCGACACTTGCAGGATAAACAACGAACCAGGGTCCTGTGGATCGACCAGCTGTGCATCAACCAGGAAGACAAGGAAGAGCAGGGCAGACAGGTGGCGAAAATGTCAAACATATACTCCAACGCACTCAACGTAATCATCTGGCTCGGGCCAGCCGACCAAGACAGCGACCTGGCGATGAGCTTCATCCGAGACATGACCGTCGGCGGGCTCGACGAGCTCGCACATGATAACAAGGCCAAAGAGTCCTGGTCGGCGCTGGCCAACCTGATACGGCGCCGATGGTTCACGAGACGGTGGATCATACAAGAAGTGGCCTTTGCACGGAGGGCCGAGCTGTGGTGCGGATCGCAGGTGGTGCCCTGGCCTCAGTTCACCGAGGCCGTGACGCTCTTCGAGAGCAGGATTGATGACATCAACCCCATCTTCCGGGGCGAGAGCATGCAAGCCATCGGACGGCGCGAGACAGTGTTCCGGAAGGCGGTCCTATTTGCAGCGGCCGGCCTGGTAGTTGCTGGGAGCTTCGCCCTGAGCGCCCTGACTCGCGGTGTCATCAAACCACAGTATCTCGCCGCACCCATGATGAACATGGGCAGGTCGGTCGAGAGCGATATAGACATCACTCACAGATGGAAAAGCGTAAGTTGCGTCCCCCCCTAATCATGACGAGATCTGCAGTAACTCCCTTCTGTTGTCTCACGCTCACAATATACCACGCACAGTACGAGTACCCCATCGGGCAAGTCAGCGGTGTCGGGGCGCACTCACTGGTGGAAGCCTTAGACCAGATCGTGCGGAGGCGGCCCGGGGGCCACCAACAAGAAGACGTTGAACTCCTCTGCACGCTCGAAAGCCTGCTCTCCTACCTACCGACCTTCAACTGTAGGAAGCCCCAAGACGTCTTGTTTGCGGTTATTGGGCTGGCAAAGGACAAGTGCGACATCATCCCAAACGTGAAATACGACGACGATCTCACCTTAATCTGCAAGCGCGTCATCCAGAACATCGTCTCGTCCACCAAATCGCTCAACGTCATCTGCCGTCCTTGGGCACCTGTCCTGCCAAATAACGCCCCTTCTTGGATCCCCCAGCTGTCCACCCACCCCTTCGCGCACGAATATGATGGCATCTACCAACGCACAGCCGCGGATTGCCTGGTTGGCCACCCGGGGCACTGTCCGTACCGCGCATCTGGGTCCAGGTCGCAGCATCCAGCCTGTGCGACATTTGGCGGCAATAAAGACGAGTACCTGCTATCTGTCACTGGATTCAAGGTCTGTGAAATCGGGACAGTAGGTCATGAACTACTCGGCGCCGCCATGAACGGCGTCATCCCCGCGTCTTGGGTGTGCTGCAACGGGAAGAACATCATGTCGTCTCAGAACGATAATCCCTATCAAGATAACAGAGAGAAGGACATGTACTGGCGCACGCTTGTGTGTGACAGGGATGAGGGGGGCAGTTTGGCGCCATCGTGGATGCGGCGGGCCTGCGCAGAGCGGTATAGTGCCAGTGGCGACGACAGTCTCGACACAGTCAAAATCCTGGAGGTTTCCTCTGCGCGCGACGCTCAGAAACTGTCGGCTAAGATGAAGGCGTTTGTGAGGAGAGTGCAGGCTGCGACTTGGGGTCGAGGATGGTCAGGCGGGGGACGCAGTGGTTTGGGCTTGTGCCAGGGACAGCCTGGGACGGGGACTATATTTGTATCCTGTATGGCTGCGATGTGCCCGTCGTATTGCGGCAGCGCACGCTTGGGTGGTGGGAGTTTGTGGGGGAGGCCTATGTTCATGGCATTATGGACGGCGAGGCGATGGATGGACACGACTACGAACAGTCGCAGACGTTCAAGTTGAGATGACACGTCACTCGGGTGTTTCTGACAAGACCAAAAAGTATGTGTGGGTGGGAGACGGAAACCAATTGGGCAAAGGACGAAGGAAAATTGAAATAGAACTGGGATTTTATGAGCTCGCACTTACCTCACCTTTGGATTGTAGTCCACCTTCCTCAGCCCCAACCACTGTTTGTGACCCGCACCTTCCTCAACTGGGGTTTATAGCCCGCGCCTTCCCTTACTCTTTCACCGATGGGCTCCTACTCGACAACGACGGCGAGTGGCCAATTGGCCAATTCGCGCGGTCGTAGAACCCTCCCCCCGTTCGGGGGAGGATACGGGTTCGGATCCCGTACGAAGCAAAACCATAAGGGGGTTTTCGTAACTGGCCATCTCCCCCTCCGAGCTGGCCAGCGAGCTTTTTGCCTTTTTTTCCATCTGTTTTCATTACCTCTTCTAAATTCAATTAACTGATCACTTTGGATCCATGACGCTTGGTTAAGCTTAATAAGAGAAGCCAAACTACTTTCCCCCCAGTTTTACATCGTGGTTACTTCATTATTTTCTTAATGACATTTCAAGGTCTATATCTAATTACCTTACTTCTTCTTCATAGCATATTGGCAATGAATATCTAAAGAGTTCTTCTAACTACCTAACACCTACATATTAATTACAAAGAAAGACAGAGGATGTTTGTGGGAATAATGGCCCTTTGAGGGGCATGGAGCATTGAGAAGGTAAAAGAAGTAGCCATCACGTGACCACAGGGACCACAGGGACCCACATGGATCGGCCACATCAAAAAGCTTCCTGTCAACCTAGTTAGGATCCTTCTTCTTCCCTGAACAAGATAGATCAATGCAACCACCACACAACCCACCGGCTACCACTACGTGGCTAACCAAACCACCTATCGCGATAGTTGTTGACTAACGTGATTGACCCTGTCAATCCAACAATGTCAGAAACTGAAATATTTATGATATATCATTGAACCGCGATGCCCGAGCTATCTCTCCCCGTCAATTATCCCTTGCCTCTCTAACCGCAAAATCGAGCATTTGATTCGACGGGGCAGCATTCTCGTCAGTCAACTTGCGCGCCGTTTCAACACCTGCAACGGGGACACGATACTCAAACTTCTTGCTGTCCCCGCCAGCAACGCCAGGAACGGGGTACGGAAACGGGAGGTACTCTGGCAGTAGGCCAAGCTGGCGGAGGACCGTGCCTTGGTCCCAGGCGATGTGCTCGTGGTACAGACGGTCGCCGCGGATGTTGACGATACCCGTGAAGGGGATGCTCAGAGGCCGGAAGGTAGGTGGGATTCCAGGGACACTGTCAGGGTGGCAGTTAGTTTCATTTGAATTTGAGTACGAAAGTGGGGACCAGTGAGGGAGAGAGGAGAAGAGGATAAACACACAGCCAGTCAATAACTCGATCATGAGTGCAGTTGAACAGAAACTCATCGACAATCCGATCAACCCCGACAGTTCGACTAATCAGTTCCAAGGCTACGTCGTCCGAGTTGCTGAAAATAAAGTGATCGCGATAGAAACTGGTCAGGCTATTGCGGCCGATACCGCCCGTCAGCGTGGGGACGTGGTTGACATACGGCTCCTCGACCATGGTGGCCATGGTTTCCTCGACACTGCGGTCCGCAAACTCATAGCGTGTGTGCTCCTCCCATATGGCCTCGAGGTCAAAGAAGGGACCACCCATGAAAGACTTGAGGAACGACAACGAGCGCGTGTGCGCAACTGAGGCGGAGTTGGCGCGGTAGTCGTTGTGCGCTGGGACGACAAAAAAGCCGCCGGCTGTTGGGTATCTGTGGATAGTCGCATTTTTATGCCCAAGTGTAGTATGAGTCCCATTTGATAGATGGGCGAGGACAGGGAGAGGTAACTCCGCCGGAGGACAGCAACCGTAGAAAATGCTCGCTACTATCTCCGGGTGGGCGGCAATAGCATTAAGGAGAATGGCGCTGGCTTCAGTATGAATGACTGCATGACAATCGTTAAATTTTTTCCTATGATGTGCCAGTAATGCAGTGAGGTGGAATATATGTAAATTAAACAAAACGAGGGATAGTGATGAGATATCAAGCCTCAGAATATAAAAGAAGAGAGTGAAAAGTGCGAGAATAATAAACAACAAGGTATCTGAATATGAAAGAGAATGCATTTTCAGGCCAATATTGGTTGTCAGACCTACCAACCAAGCCAACCTTCTCAACAGAGGAGCATGCCTCCAATTTCGCGAGCTCGCTGAGAACGACGCCGATCTTCTCAGCGATCTCTGAGACGTCGCTGCCGACGAGTATCTGCCCGACCGCGTATCCCTCTTCCGCCCACTTCTGGAGCGGAGGAGGATCCAAGGTCTTGCTGTGGCTGATCAAATCAATACCGTTGGCGACGACGAGGATCAAGCCGGGGCCAGTACCCCGCCGTGAAAGCGGGGGTTGTACCGAGATGTCGGCTGTGACCTTGACCAGGGGTGTATTGGGGAGTTTCGAACTCGTGTTGTTATTGAAAAGGTAAGCACTTGATGTTCTCAAATTGGCTCCATCCGGCGTCAGTTAAGTGATGCAATTGCGATGAGAGGTATAAGTACGGTGTGGCGGGGGAATGCGGGGAGGGGAACATGCGTAGCGGGATTCTTTTGTAGGCCGGCCGCATTTGTCTTCGGGATATCCCGTTGGCAAAATCTCTTGGGATAATCGCAAGATTTTCGGATGGCAACAAGTCATCCATGGATTCTCAAAATTCTCTGGCGTTGGAGTTAATTTCATCCGCGAATTTACACAGCTTGCAAGGTAGGGACATAACATAGTTCAAGTTGATGACTGCTCATGCTCATTGTATCTAATAATTACTCCATAACTACCCGGAACATGGGAACATTTCGTGTACCCATTTGACCGTGATACCTACAAGACAGCGTTACACATAGCGAAGCATATTTATTTCTACCATTCCCGCTGACAAGGCCGATGTGTTGTGGATTGAGCAACCCGAAAAGTGAGCTTGTACCTCCTCAGACGGGCGATGGGCCTGAGAATCGGGGTTTGTGATTGACGTCCATGTTGCTGGATCCGCAATTGCTGTCCAACTCCAAGTATACGTCGTCCGTCTCCTTGCTCGATAGAGGCTTGCGGGCGCTGCCAATCGTGAGCATGGCGCCTCTGCCACTCGACCGCCGCGGATAGCCCCCTGATGGTGTGCTCTTGTCTTTGGTGGCGCCACTCGAGCCGCCCGTCTTGTAGTATTTGAACAACGACTTCAGCCAAGGCACACAGCCGCAGATGACGCCCAAGTTGACCTCGACGGCGGTCCAAATCCACAGATGGAAGCCCGCCCATGTGACATCAAATGTCTCGTTGATGACGTAGTGGATCCAATAGGTTCGGAGGACGGCTGCGACCACGACCACGAGGCCGAAGCTGAAGAGCACAATCAATGCAAGGCGTTGCCTCAGCGGCAGTCGGGCGCGGAACAGTGTCGGCAGCGGCAAAATCCAAACAACAAAGTCGGCGGTAACCGTTAGAGCAGCTTGTGACAGTAGAGGTGGCCCCTCAGCAATGCAGTCGCGGTGGTTGAGGAGCAAGTTCCAGTAGCTCGAGGTGGGACTGGAGATTCAAAATTAGCCAACTGTTTTCTGTTCGGTCTTTGAAAACTGAAGCCAAAGGCGAGGAAGGAGACACTCAAGAAAGGGACGGTATTGCTCACATGCACTGGGTGAAGAGAACAACAATAAACGCAATGTTGCCCACGATGATTACACCAATGGAGATGCGGGTTAGATCTCGAAACCACGAGTTGGCGGGCGCTAGTCGCAGGTAGCTAAAGAGAATTGACACCTTGGCGAATGTGGTGGCAAATACGAAGAGTGCTTGGGCTGCGAGGGAGATCTGTCGTCCCGTAACCATATTCTCGGACCTCAAGTCCCAGATGTGAGTGGACCAGCCGAACGTGGTGTTTGCGAGGATGACGCATACTGTGACACCAATGGCGAAGATCTGAGATGTGTGAGAAACGCTTCAGGGACGCGACGCAGCAAGTCCCATGCATGGGGCGACTCACAACAGCAATAACCATAAGAAAGTCATCTAGACCGCTTTTCTTCAAGACACAGAGCCGAACGTAGAGCCGCAGGATAAGACATATCAGAGCGGCTGGGAGGATGGTAAGCTCCACGATGAGGAGGCCTGGGCCGCGGGTCTCGGGGTTGATGTAGTTGGGTGCCGGCCATGTCTTGAGGACCTCTATGGGTGGGAGCCTCATGATGTCAGTCCTGCTGTGTGGACGTCCAAGTCCTCCTTCAACTAAGTGGTGGACTGGTTCATGAGTACCGGGTGGCCAGTGTTCCACAGATGGGGAACGATCTGATCTTATGCAAAGTGGAACCACGAACCTGGTAAACAACCCGGTAAGCAGATGAAGAAATGCCTGGGCTACGCGGACATGAATATATTAAATACCCCATCTCCAACGCATGGCAAGTCGCGTCCCTGCACCACTTGGCGGCTTGGCTACACGTGAAGTAATTAGTCTCCGAGACCAGGTACCGCATTGAACAGGACCGGCCTACTTGACCAGTCTTGCCCATTTCACCCGTGCAAAGGCCACTTAGACCTGGTGGACTAGTATATGGTTAGCTTGTTTTGGTGGACGAAGTGTGGTGCAAGGAGTCCATCGTGGCTTTGGGAAGATGTCTCAGGGGGTGAGCAGCGGCTAGTGGGGAGTGGGTAGTGGGCCGAGGTCGCGATGCTACTAGCATTGCTGATTTCTGCAGGGGGAAAACAAGGGGTTCCGGTGCGGGGAGGATTACGTCCATGATCCTCCACATGCAGGTGGTCCACCGAGAATGTTCGGTGGTCTAGCCGTTCCGAGCTGGAGGCCCGGCGCCGTGTTTTGGTTGGATTTGACAAGCGACAAATAATCGCGCAGGAATCGGCAGGACAAAGGATAAAATGTTTGTGAATCGAAGGTAACGGTACTATATTTTGGACAGCTATGGAGACTGGGAATTACTAGCCTTCTCTGTTTTGACAATAAGACATGGATATTCGATAAGTACGGAGTGGCAAACTGCAAGCTGCCCGTGCTGTCGCATCGTGGGGGACTCGACAAGTTGAACCCCTCCGGCAATCGAACTGCCTATTGGGCTTCAATCGGATAATCGCTGGCGGCCATAGGTAGGACACTACAGAAGTTGTTAAAAGTGAGATATTGCGTGGAGCCATCAGCATGTCAGGATCAAGGGGAAACCCAGTCTCCTCAAGACTAACCTACAAGTGCAAGTGCTAGCACTTGAACCCTCGCGGGGAACCATGGGACTGCAGCTTCAAAGGAAATGACCGATCACCTTCCCCAGAAAGGCATCGTCGTCGAACTCGACGGTGGTCCACAATCCACCTCCTTAGCCCGGAATTTCGATTGGAGCAAGTGCGGCTTGTATCCACCAAGCTCGGGTCGATACCAAAGTGCCGTCGCGAAACAAGTTTCCAGGCTGTTGCGAGTTATCTCGATGCAGTTTCGCAGACGGTGGCCAGGCGATTACGACGGTACAAAGCAATGCAACATAGATTATCTGGTAAGGTACCAGGTAACGATTTGTTGCCCAGGTCTTGGAGCCTTCCACCGCAGTGGACTGATCCCATCGCGGTAGGTCGCTGCGTGAAAAAAAAAACGGTCCGAGTGCAGGAAAGCCGACCAGTGACGACAGTAGGCTCCTTCCTCGTGGGCGAATACCTAGACTACCGGTAAGTCTCAACCCAACGGTGAACTTTGCAACACACCACCCACCCGAGCCACACCTTCCAACTTGGTCTCGGTGAGCAGGTGGGATGCCTTTTCACCTTGCCTCCACGTTATGAAATAAATATCCATGCTTATCTGTCAAGTTGACCAAGACACTAGTCCAAGCAACTGCCAACCGAAGCTGCCGAGTCGCCGACCTAGTGTGGTTAATCCCCGACAGTCTAACCGAAAGCAACATGCAAAAGGCCAGAGCGTACGGGCTAAGGCAAACTTGCAAACGTTAGAAGAGTGCGGCGCCTTCCTCGTCAAACGAAGATGCAACCTGCGGGCGGGTGGCAGGAAGGAGCGTGATGAAAGCACGCTTCACGAATCACGCTTTGAACCGTCACTTCCTCTTCTCGACCAGAAGCGTCCTGGAAGGAGGAGTTGTAACGGCCTCAGCCCTGCAGAACCCCAGTGCCCATCCCACCTCAACGCTCACCGGCTCTAAGCTGCTCCCTGTTGGTGCAGACCTCGACAACTCGGCTCGACGATCAAGCGGCTCAATACCGACTCTCCACTTGTGCTACGACCCAAGAAATGCCTGTAAACAATGGTGAATGGATGTCATTATTATCTTGAAAGGGGTGCTGCTTCTTCTGGCCAAGACGCCCAACCCCGAGCTGGCCACCTGCATCGTTGGCTGGCTGAAAGAGGACGCTTGATCCCCTCTGTCCGCTAAAAGAGCCAAGTGAACGAACCTTCTTCACGCAATACAGGACAGCCCCCCCGTGAGCAATGTGCGCCAAGCTTCGGCTTTCCTAACACGCTACACTGGCTTCACGCCATCATCTGCGCCTGTCTCGTTTCACTCGCCTACCATCTGGATGCGGCCTTCCACACGGGGCGAGATGGCTCGGGTCCAAGGAACCGAGCCCTCACCGTCCTCTAGGCTGTCGCACATCTTGGCTTGAACGCCCGCTTTCTTACACCACAAGCCAAAGAACTTCCGCATGATGCGCAGCTCCCTGTCGATCTCGCCCAGTTCCTCATCGTCTCGTTCTTCTGCCGCACTGTTGCCCTCGTCGTCAGAGTCGTCATTGTTCTCGACCAAAGGGGTGAAGCTAGACCGTCTCTGCCGCAGCCTGGCCGGCGACCACTCTGCCCAGCTGTCCTTGGCACTCTTGGTCGATATGGCCGGCGAGACAGGCTGCGAGCCACCTGGCTCGATGTTTGGATGGCTCTTGGCCACGTCTCTCCGAACACGGCCCCAGTGCCGGTCTAGACTGGGGCCCCAGAGCGTCCAGCGGTCCATGACGCGGAGTGACATGAAGTATTGCCGGAGCATCGCTGAAATAAGCATGCCGTTCTCCTCTGACACGAGCTCCTCGCAGACGCCCCCTTCTTCCTCTATCAGCAGACTCCGATAACCATCCTTGCCCCGTCCCATGTACCCCCGCGTGGCCAGGACATATATTCGCTCCGGCTCATACGCCTTGCCGCCAATCTCGACCCACAAGATGCGAGACCCCACAGGTTTTGAAGGGTCGAACTTGAACTTGATGTTGGAGACCTGCGGAAACCGGCCTGTGATTTGACGTCAGCAACTCGAACCCCTGACTTGGAGTGTTGTCAAGGTGAGACAACTCGACCTGCAGGTACAGTGGTCATACCTTCTAACGCCGGATACATGGACACCCCGTTCTCCAGCGCGTCCCGGATAGCCTGACCCGAGGCCTTCAGGATGACGACGGGATCCTCAAAGGGGAAGCAGTCAGTAATGTCCTTGACACGGAGCGGGCCAGGCGCATAGATCTGGTCGCCGCGGATGGTACCGGCTGCCATGATGGCGCAGTCAGCGCTGTAATGATGTCTCATAATATCGCAGACAAAGTTGCCCAGGTTGCTCTCCCGGAGCCGGACCGTGGTGAAGCGGCCGTCGAGCGGTGCCGCTGTCCAGCCAACGGTCTTTTCGAGGCTCTTCTTCAGTCGCGCCGTGAGCTTGTCGACGAGTTCGAGGGCCTCGACATCCTCGGGCATAGCCTTGACGAGATCGCGCCGCCAAATGTCTACGTCCCAGCGCTGGCCGGCCATGGTCGATCGGCGTACCTCCAGGTAGCTCAGCTGCTTGAAGTCGCTGCCAGATCGTAGTACATGGGTGCCGTTGATGAAGCTATGCGCGTAAAAGTGATCATGACCGCCTAGGATGATGTCGATCATGCCGTTTGTCTGCTCGGCGAGCTTGTTGTCGTTGGGTTCACGCTGGTGTGTCAGGGCGATGACGATGTCGGCCCCCTCGGCACGAAGCTGTGGTACCAACTCACGAGCGACTTCGCTGGCCGATCGGTATATGAGATTCGGCGGCAGGGAGTTGATGGTGTCTAGCCACTCGCGCTCACCGAGACCGACCAGCCCGATCTTGAGTCCGTTGGACGCCGTGATCATATGGGTCCTCTTTGCGTTACCAAGCGGGACGTTGTCGCCAAGTGCCGGATCCAACACATTGGCCAGCAGCCAGGGGAAGTTGCACTTGGAGGTCAGATTACGGAACTGCATGACACCAAAGTCGAGATCATGGTTCTGGTGGCAGCGAAGACGTAAGCGATGGTTAGCCGACCTGCTGCAAATGTACATTTACAATGCGCAAATAGGCAAGGCAGGGGACTGACCTACCCCGACGCATGCACAATGGGTGCCGATTTTGTTCAGAATCGAAACCATATGGCTGCCTATCAAGCTGAATGGTGAGCAAAGGCCATTTGGTGCGGTTGTCTGACTGTATAGTGCATACCTTTGGTGACCGAACTCTCCAGGCTTGGGTTGAACACATCGCCTGAGAAGAGCGTGACTAACTCCGGCTGGCCACGGAACTGCTCGCCCCCCCGGTACTCGTTGCAGAGGGAAACGAAGCGCGCCACGCCGCCAACGGGCTCGGCGGACGACGGGTCAAGATGGTAGACGTCGTTGTAATGGAGCAGCCGCAGGTCAGGGGGCGACGCCGACCCCTCGGAGACGCGGCCGGAGCTAAACGTCACCAGGGGTTCGGCCGATGGCCCGTTTATGGGCTCTGAGGGTCCCATCTCTGGCGCCGCGAGTCAAACAGCTGGAGCGACCAGGTTCCCGTACAGGATATTAAGACGTCGCTCTGAGTCCTCAGGCTTCTCGCGAGAAGAGAGGCTTTGAGGAGGGGCCTGTTTCTTGAAGACTTCCAAATTGGTCACCTAGGTATGTGTGCCTTGTTGTCCAATATTCTACTATACCGTTCCCAAAATGTTGCCGTTTTGCCGGGTACTTTTTGCTGTTCAGAGTTCGTTGCTGGGTTGGATCCTGACACGTGCCCAACGAACACAGCTTCCCCCCTCCTTTTGGGGCTGAGCTGAGCTGGGCAGGGGGTTGTCACTGAAACACTCTCACCTCATGGGGTCTGCTGTGCACCCAATGAAACCAACGAATGAAAATCGCACCCGGATTTCCGGTCTTCAATCTGCGTGCAGTGGTGGGTTGCTTTGATCACGGCCCCCGTGTTTGTGAGTATGGTTGGTGGAACTTGACGACGCCGAGCAGACAGGCTACTTGCTCCAACTCAGTATCACGGCTCGACTTCAGCGGAATGTTAATCTTTCATCCAAAGGTGGTAATCCCAACGGCGTGGACGGAAATGGAGTCTGGCACATGAGCCTCGTTGGGGTGTTCCTGGCATTCCCGCCCTTTCAGTGGACCCCTCACCGACCCCGCCAGGGGATGGCTCGAGGTAGAGGTGGTGTCGTGCGGGGCAAATTGGAGCACACCTGTTTGGTGATGGAGGGGAAATATTTTCAACAAGAGCACGCGAGTCACACTCGATTGAAGCCTTGGCAACCAACGACATACAAAAGGACATACTTTCATTTCAAAATGGCATCCGCCACTCCCGCTGTCCGCCATGCACGGCGAGAAGGTTACCTCCCCCCTATCCGGAATCGCCACTCCAACTGACCGTGTCATGCCCCAGACGTACCCGCGATCCTGGACTTGATCCGTGAGCTCGCTGACTACGAGCGTGAGCTGCATAGCGTCGAGGCCACCGAGACCAAGCTTCTCGACACTATTGCGTTTGCGCCATCCGCACCCTCCACAACCACATCAACAGACAGCCTGCCCCGGACCGAGCCCATCTCGCCCACCAAGCCGGCGCGGTGTCTGATCCTGCACAACGCTGCCGGGGAGCCCGCCGGTATCGCGCTGTACTTTTACAACTACAGTACGTGGCGGGCGCGCGCGGGCATCTTCCTCGAGGACCTGTACGTCAAGCAGAGCGAGCGCAAGAAGGGGTACGGCAAGCGGTTGCTGGTGGAGCTGGCTAAGGAGGTGGTGGCCATGGAGGGCGGCCGTCTCGAGTGGAACGTGCTCAAGTGGAATGAGCCATCGATCAAGTTCTATGAAAGCATCGGGGCGAAGATGATGAGCGAGTGGGTTGGTATGCGTGTTGATGGAGAGGGGTTGGACAAGTTGGCCGAGATGTTGGATTGAAGCTGTTTGGGTATAAAGGCGAGAAAACGACAATATATACAATATACATATATATATACATGATATATATCCTACATGTGTATGATGCCCGGCATCGTCTGCCAAGGATGGGAGTGAGCGGGATCTTGGGGGACACATGTTCAATGTCTACCTCCACGTCCCTGCTTAACAGGTTGTTGTGTTGGTGCCGGTGCGTTTTTGAAAAACTCTAGTTGGACCCCTGAGAGTTTGGGCGCTTCCCAGATGCTCTTCCCCCACTCGATCACCCAGCTTTTATGGTTGTCAGGCCTTGGCTCCATGACCGATGTCAACTGCCAGACGGCGTGGAACATACGGCGCCACAGTCGCGGGCTATACTTGTGTATATTAACGGGGGGCGCGTGGCCCATGCGCGATGTGTCATCTGCTATCCCGCTCAGCAGCTTGTTCCGCCTGTTCTTCTGAAAGTCGACCTTGGCTACCGACCTCGTGGCGTACGACTGCCAATTCCAGTCTTCTTTTGTGTCAAGCTCACTCGCAAGTACATGCTTCACGGGCCGCCGAGCGGGGGTGACGCACTTCGTCTTACCCAGGGAAATGTCGGCGAGCTTCTCCCATTCGTCTCGCGGGAGCGGCGGCAGGACTCTAGGGAAGATCATGCGCCACCAGCTCCTCAGCTTTGATCGCGCGAGTTTGGGCACCAACGGCCGTCCCCACGAGTTCAGTGTTGGTATTACAGCGGTCGGGTCGATCTTTTTGTCTACGATGGGCGACCTCGGGGTGTTGTGTAGGCCTGCGCTGCCCTGGGACTTGATGAACGCCTTTAGCTTGTCCTGGTCCCATCTGTCCAGCCAGTCCTCCTTCCGCTCGCCCGACAATACGGGGCGTTGCAGCTCCACGCGTGCCTGCAGCTCGGCCGAGTTGGCGGGCATGCCCAGCAGCATGTTGTTTTCCATGAGTTCTCGGCGGCGGCGGCCTATCCGGCCAAACGCGAGGAGCAGCACACGCCGCATGCGATCCGTGTCGCCCCCGTTGGCGGCGCGAAGGTAGCGGAGGTCATGGTGGGCTTCTCGGATTCGGGCCTTGAAGTTGTTTTCTGCGTCCTTGTTTCCGTGGACGAATATCCTGTTGTGGCGGAACCGGTCCTTGATCTGAAACTCAAAGTAAGGACGTATGATGGCGGGCAGGTATGTGGCCTCGCGCAAGAGGTGGCGATAGAGGTGCAGTGCCGTCTTGGGGTGTGGGATCTGCAGAGGGTATGACATTGTCCTCTCCCCCTTCTTTCTCGGTTCTGTGTCACGTCGGCCAGCCGTTGCCAGTGTCTTGCACCATGGCGTAAACACGATTGTGCTGCCAGTAGTATAGCTTTGTTGCGGAAGTAGCCTTGGCGCGGATATTCTTTGGATGATAGGTATGGCCAGATTTAGCTTTTTTGCTGTCCGGGCTTCGCCTGCAGGTGGTTGTTTCAAGCCGAAAAGATTCAAAGGCCAAACACGCTTTGCCGCTAACGCGTGATTGGACTTTGACGTATACTAAAGTGGACTTGGTAGTTTAGTGCAGGTGCTGGCCTGTGCGCGCTCGTCCTTCCCCCCTCCAGTGCGAAAAACTTGGTTCTTTTCCCCCACCCGCACCCGCAGCCGTGCTCTCAAACAAGCCCCCACTTGCTCAATCTCGCTCAAGACGCGCCGCTGCCAAAAACTGACACGACCGCCAGAACACGAAAATCACACGTCGGCCGTCCAAGCTTAATTGAATTCCGAAAGGGGACAGCCATCGCTCCCAGTTCCCTGCAGAGAAAGTCATCTCTTTCTGTGGTGTGCGAGTCAGATATCTCGACTTCTGTCGTCTGAGGTCGCTCTTTTCCCCCCAGGCACGCCGTGGTACTGTCCATTCGAAAAGTACAGAAGACTCCTCAGCAGCTCGCTCGGCCGCCGCGCCAACAATACCCTTTCTGCACTGCACTGCACTCCATCTTCTGCAGCAAGCGACTCGACTTGACTCGACTAACCCCATTTTCTGCGCGCTCCACGGTCTGGTCCACTGCAACGCACTGCTTTGCCCGCTCACGCTCACACCTTCACCCTCCTTTCGCGGTTCGCTTGCAGGGGCCATCCTCTCTTGTCGGACCTCGCTCTTGGTTTTGCGCACACACAATTCCCCATCACCGCTCCCTTCAATCGTCCCAACCATTGTGTCGCCCCTTTAGCAACAAGCAGCAGCAGCAGTCACCAGTCGTTCAATTTCCTTGCTTCGCCTGTAAAGAACAAGGAATTGTCGCTTTCCTCCCTTTTAATAACCACCACTACCACCCTCTACACGCGAAACCTTCTGTAGTATCTCTGGCTTGGATGGGCGACTAATGGCCTCGACGACCGTCACGACATCTTCCGCCGTCCACCCCCATCGCGCATCCTTTTCTGGGAGCGCCACAACCACCCTCGTGCCAGCATCGCCGTCTTCCCAGTCGGCCACCCTCAATCCTAACTCTAATAACCCGCCGCCATCGTCGTCGGGCAGCCTCACCACCACCACCAACATGCAACCGCCCCAAATGGGGTCGGCTCCCCAGCAGTCGCAACAGTCCTCGCAGCAGTCGTTTAGCATGAGCCAGCCCTCCTCCCAAAACGCCAACCTCTCCTCGTCCGTCTATCGCCAGTACACTGATCCCGCCCCGAAACTGACAAATGACCCCCTTATGATTATTTACTCCGTATGCGCTGCCTCCCCCTAATCTCGGGTGAACCCTGCGGTCTTATGGGCTGGAACTGACATGCGATCCTTAGGCGGTCTACTCGGGTATAAATGTATACGAGATGGAGGTCAACTCGATTGCCGTCATGCGACGACAAAACGACGGCTGGCTCAACGCCACGCAAATCCTCAAGGTGGCAGGGGTCGACAAGGGGCGCCGCACCAAGATCCTCGAAAAGGAAATCCAGACTGGCGAGCACGAGAAGGTGCAAGGGGGGTACGGCAAGTACCAGGGAACGTGGATCCCCTTCGAGCGCGGCCTCGAGGTCTGTCGGCAGTACGGTGTCGAGGAGGTCTTGATGAAGCTCCTGACCCACAACCGCGGCGGCCCAGACGGAGGAGCACCAGATGTTGATACCCCGACCAAGGAGCAGGCTATGGCCGCACAGCGGAAGCGCATGTACAACGCCAGCTCACAAGAAACTCGCGGGAATGGCTTGGCGGGGACCTTTTTTAAGAACATTTCGTCCACAGCATCCCATGCCGTCGCTGCCATCAGCAAAGCCAGGTTGGAGTCTCCTGCGCCTAGAAATCGCAATGGTCCACCATCCCGCGCGCCCAGCTTCAACCGCCAGTCCTCAATGCAAGACACGAACGATTTCCCACCCAACTCGCAACAGAGCTTTGTTTCGGCAGACTACGGGCAGAACGCCGAATCAGCGTTCGGGTCCCAGACGACCCAGCCGCTGAATGGCGACGGCTTGGAGCAGCCCCCGCGGAAGCGGCAGAGGGTCCTCACCCCTGCCAACAGCTTTGGCGGGCTCACTCCTACATACCCCCCAGTGGATGCCTACAACGCAAACTTTCCTGGTTCCCCTACCGAACCCAACGAATCCTTTATTTACTCGCAGGCTGGTGTGAACGCCGACCCTGAGCCGTATTACGCCCATGGCCCTCTCAGGCCGCTGCCGTATGAGATGTCGCCTGAAGCCGAGGCGAAGAGGAGCATGTTGATGGGACTCTTCATGGACCCCCACGGCCCTGACGAGGCCAAGCAAAATATTTTGCGCAACATGTTGCCACAAGAGCTCGATACCCCCATCGACACACAGAGCCATACGGCTTTGCACTGGGCTTCAACCCTCTCCCGGATGCCCCTTTTGAGGGCCCTGATCAGCGCCGGGGCAAACCCCTTCCGGGTCAATGCCTCAGGAGAAACCCCTCTGATGCGTGCTTGTGTGGTAACAAACTCGATGGACCTGAACTCTTTCCCCGAGCTTCTTGATGTTCTGGGCGGCACCATTGATGTTACTGACGACAAGGGCCGGACTGTGCTGCATCACATTGCTGTGACGAGTGCTGTCAAGGGGCGGAATATTGCCAGCAGATACTACCTCGAAAGCCTGCTGGAATGGGTTGTGCGGCAGGGGAGTGCCCCCAGCAGCCAGAATAATCCGAATGGGATAAGTCCGCCTGCGAGAATGGGCATTGGCCGCTTTATGAGTGAGATCGTGAACGCGCAGGATCACAGTGGCGATACCGCTCTTAATATTGCTGCCCGCATTGGCAACCGAAGCATCATCTCGCAGCTGCTCGAGGTTGGCGCGGACCCGAATATTGCGAATCGCGCCGGCCTGCGGCCGTTGGACTTTGGCATTGGCACAGAGACCAACAACCAGGCAAACGGGGAGGCGGGCGCCGAAAGAAATGGTGTTGCGCAAGGCTCTAGTCACAAGAGCAGAGAAAACAGTGACGAAGTTGTTAACTGTGAGTGTTTTTTTCTGGTGCGGTTTTCTTTCTCCGTTGCTAACACATCTTCTTTAGCTATCACCCATTTGATAGGCGAGTCATCATCGCAGTTCCAGTCGGAGTTGAAGAAAAAGCAAGATACGATCGGGACCCTCCACAACTCGCTGCGGACAACCTCGGCCCAAGTCGGCGAGGCGCGGCGGACATTAGAGGCCTTGCAAGAAAAGCTCAACGCACAACAGCTTGCGAGGCAGAAGGTAGTCAACTTGAACCGGGCCTGTGAAGAGGAAGAGTACAGGCTCCTCCAAATCGAACAGCAACACGGCCGCCTTGACGTGGCAAATGCAAACGCGTGGGAAATGCAACTGGAGTCGGTCATGAAAATCGCCAACGGCGAACAACAACAACAACAACAACAACAACGTGATGACAAGAACGGGCAAGAGCAAGGTCTCCCGAGCACGGCAGTCCTCCGGGCCCGCATCAACGCCCTCCGCGACCGGTCTAACCTGACGCGCCAGGCCGTGGCGGCGCTCAAGGCACGGAGTAAAGAGCGCGAGCTCAAATACCGCCGCCTTGTGGCATTGTGCACGCGACGGCCAGAGCAAGAGGTGGATGTCTTACTAGATACTCTGACACGAGCGGTGGAGTCGGAGAAGGGCGAGTTGGAGCTGGCGCGGGTGAGGAGGTTTTTGGGGGGTGTTGAGAGCATTGTGCATTGATACCTCGTTCTGCCTGTTGATTTTGGTGTTGTTGTTTATTGTTTTTGTTCAAACATGAGCCTTTTGGCGTGGGATACCTTCTAAGCCATCTGAAATGGATTTGGGATGGGCATGGCGTACCTATATTTATTTAGGGTAGGCGTTTTGTTGGGACGATATGAATCATGGTGCGCTGGCACTGCAAGCCTGAAATGCTTGTTTCGTCTGACTTGACTCTAGCCTGCTAAGGGTAGATGTTCAAGGCATACTTTTAGACATATCTTTTGGTTTTGCTTTAATAATTATTACTCAAACTTGGGGGTTTTGTTTTGTTTTGTTTTGTTTGTGTGATGGTTCAACGCTACAAGTATAAACGATGCGGCAATTCTTTATACGTATTTATACCTAGTAATTATGCAATCTGTGATCCGTGGTATCATCATCAATCCGCCGAATGCTGCCCAACGCCCCCCCACAAAGCACACAGAAACCATAATGTCTCAAGCACCGACACTGAACCCAAACGACCCGTCAAACACGTCCAGCAGCTGGGCCACGTCGGCATCCCCCCGCATGGCCTTGAGCACATCCAGCGACGGCACCCCTCCTGTGGGGTAGTACCGCAGCACGTTGTCCATGTCCTCCTCGGTCAGGCCGCACATGTCCTCGAACGAGTACGCGTCGCTGACCTTGATCATCCACCCCATGCGCTTGGGCCCGTCCTCGACCTTGGGCGCCAGCTGCCGCAGCTTGACGCGCAGCTGGCCCACCGCCTCGATGGCCCTCCCCGCGTTGGGCGGCAGCTGCTGCGCGATGAACTTGCGGATCGTGCTCGCCAGCCGCGGGCCTTTGCCGTTGGTGCTCACCATGACCTGCAGGGGCCCGTCGCGGTGCACGCTGCCAAAGTAAAAGTCGCATTCGGGCGGGACGTCGGCGATGTTGGCGGGGATCCGGCGGGCCTTGCAAAGCTGCCAGATTTGTGTCGAGGCTTCGGGGGAGTCGACGGCGACGAGGACCATGGAGATGGCCGGGTCGTCGAGGTCGGACGGTTCAAAGTTGCGGTCGACGTGAGTGACTTGGTTCTGGGCGACCCGGTAGGCGACCTCCGGGTTGAGCCCCGACGCGGGACAGACTACGGTGACGACGGCATCGGCGTTGAGGCAGTTGAGGATGCGGCCTGCAGCGACCTGTTTTTTGGGGGGTTTGGAATTGGTTAGTTGATGGGGGGTGGAGGGGAGAGAGGAAGAGAAAAAAAGGGGGCGTGTTGTTGTGGTGGTGACAAACCTCGCCGCCACCGACTATCAGAATCTTCTTGCCCTTGACCTGCCAGGCGACAATCAAGCTCCCGCCGCCCTGAACTTGAGGGAACTTGTTTTGTGTCTCATCCATGGTGGTGGTGGTGCCTTGTGCTGTCGTCAGCAGTAGCAGCAGCAGCAGTTGGAAAGCTGGGATGGCAGAGTTGCCAGCGCCGTGGGGTTTGTTGGTGGAGGTGGTGGTCGACCATTTTCCATTGGAAGACACACGATGAGCTGGCTGGAGCTTGGGATGACATTAAATCGACGGCATTGGATGGATGAACCCAGCTAAGTTTCTTTTTTTTCTCTTTTCGCGGGGGGGTCTCGATTGCCTAGCGGATATGGCGGGGGAGGTGACGCACCACTCACCATCAACAATTGGAGCAGATGTTAATAGTATACTCTCAAGTCAGCCCGAATTTGGAGGAGGAGAAGGTACTTGAGCAACATCTCCCCGCAGGCCCCGTCTCCCTGGGAAAAGCTGAACCCTGAAACCCTAGTGTACGCAGTAGGCGGCTGGCAGCCTTGCCCATGCCATCTGCATGTTGAAGACGGGTGGGTTGGTGTCGCACGCCGAATGCAACGCTGCAACTTCGCCTGGCTCTTAGGTGCCTCTCCCTCCCTTTAACTTCGGCTCAACAACAAACATGTCGATTTTTCCACCACTGGCGCCCGGCAAAGAATAAGGTGCTTGCGTCGATGGTCATTGCCACCCCGATTGACACGACAATAAACTAGGCATGTCGGGTCGGAGGCTTGGGGGAGGCAGGGTGCTGGGGAGCGGCAAGGGCCTCGCCCCGCCATTGCCAGAACCATCGCCGTTACCCTCGTCGTCATCAGCCAACAACTCTCACCGAGCGCGGAGCCCCTTTCCTCCCTCCGACACCAGCACTGTCTCGTTCCACTCGCGCAACTCGACCCAAAACTCCATCACCCCTCCCTCATCGAGCCCCATCCCCGACTTCGCCCAGGACCTCACCTCCAACATCAGTCTTGCCGGCCCTTCCAATGGATCCTCGTCGAACAGCAACAAGCTGGTGTGCCCCATCTGCGAGGAGGAGATGGTATGTTTTGCAAGACGGGAGGTTATCTGTCGCCGCTAGACACTGACGGTTCTTTGCTAGGTAACGCTTCTACAACTAAACAGACACATCGACGACCTTCATCAGGAACTCCCCGAGGCGGAGCAGGACGAGGTCAAGACATGGTTTGACAAGCAGGTCCTCAAGGCGAAGCGATTTCAGCCCCTCTCGCTCATCAACCAGAAGATCCGGGGACTCGACGTGTTCGAGTCCAACGAGACACAGACACTCCCCATCGCCGCGGCTCCGGGACGGCCGGCCGAGACCATCATCAACCCGGAGGAGCTGGTAACAAGGAAACATTGGCAGCGGTCAACGGCCAACGATGTCTGCACAGATCCACCATGCGGGAGGAGGCTTGGCCCCTTGAGTGGCAGTGTGAATTGCAGGAACTGTGGGCGCTTGTTTTGCGAGGACCATACAATGTACCAAATGAAGCTGTCGAGGTCGGCCAGTCCCGACCCCGCGCGTGGTGTGTGGTGCCGCGTGTGTGAAACGTGCTACAAGTCCAGGGACGGTTACAATGACCACACCGGACTGTCTCGAGATCATACCGCCGATTTCACAAAGACACGATCGAAGAAGGTTGAAAGACAGCGGCTCGAGGTTCAGAGGCTGGAAAAGAGGCTCACCAAGCTCACGGGCTTGCTTGCCCAAGTCCCTCAAGAAGACTCGTCGAGTATATTGTCTCCAGTAGCTGCGTCACTGTCGGGGCAAAAGGGCCAGAAGAAGATGATCGAGCAGTCCGTGGTCACGTGGGAGGATGACGCGGCCGTCTCTAGATGTCCCTTTTGCAAGCAAGAGTTTGGATCATGGACATTTCGAAGGCATCATTGCAGGATATGTGGGCGAGTTGTGTGTGCTGACTTGGAGACAGGCTGTTCAGCCGAGATCGGATTGAACGTGACGCACCGTGAGATTCACTACCCCTGAATTGTGTTCCGTTCGTGATCTAACTTAGAGCAGCAACAACTATTCCCTCGTCTGAGAAGCCTCCAGCCTCGACCAATGGCCAGCTCAGCGTCGATGTTCGAATGTGTCGCGATTGCAAGATCACCATCTTCTCACACCGCGACTTTGCCGAATCGATTGCACACAAGCCACCAGATCAGCGCGCCTACGAGACGCTTCGCGCATTTGAGCGTGGTATTCGGATGCTCATGCCTTCATTTCATCGGACCCTCATGGCTTTGCAGCCCCCAGATGAGGATGTGGAAGGGCCGACCAAGCCTCCACCCACGCACGTCCAGATCCAAGAGGCAGCCAAGATCCGCAAGCGTCTGACCGATGCTTTTGGCAAGTACGATATGGCCGCAAAACGCCTCCGTGACCTAAAAACCACAAGTCCCACACAACTACGGCTGCAAAAGGCCATCTATACGTCTGCTTCTACATTCCTCCACGTCAATCTGATACCCCTAAAAAACATACCAAGAATACTAAAGTCCAACGCCTCGAGCCACCGCCGGCTGCTCTCCAACACCAACGGATCTTTGCACCACCTGTCGCCGTTACGCAATGGCGAATCGGTCGGATTTGATGCCGAGACATCCAGCCAGGGCGCCGCAAGTGAGGCCAGCACAGCCGTCTCGGCTCTTGAAACAGAAGAGAAAGAAACTCGAGAGAAACTCATCGTACTGGAAGAGCAACGATTTATGGTCCAGGAGATGCTCAATAACTCGCGAGGCGCCAGGAGATTTGAAGAAGTCGGCGCTCTGACGAGGAACATCGAAGAGCTCGACAAAGAGATTGAAGCCCTGAAGAAACAGGTCAGCGGCGTCGAAGATAGGTGGGAAGGGCTCTATGCGGCAGGCGCTTGAGTTTCCTTTTGGCTTTGACGTTCAGATGCGATGCTTTTTCTTATCTCACATATCACGCCCCATCGCTAGGATGCTGGCAAACGCATTTGCAAGGAGTTCTGTTTTGGGAAATAGCAATTAGGAGTACAATAGGGGTCGGTGCTTGTCCCTGATTTTGGAATACGACATTGGTGATGATGATGAACCAAAACACACGCGTTCCAAGATGGCCTTGATCCCCCCATTCCCTTCATGGAATGTGTGTTAGGCTGGGGTTAAGGGACCATGAAGATGCCCCTTCGAATGCTCCGCTACTTCATGTCCACCACATCAGCTGTTCGCCGAGGAGACTAGTTCCCAGAGCTTCGGAACGGATAGGGGCATGGCCCAGGGAAGGTCAAACTTGATCGCGTCTACTAGCTACCGTTCTGTGATATGCCATCGGAGACACCAATGTCTCCACCAGGCTTCCTTTAGAATTCCTTATCGCAATGACCCTTCCACTTCAACCTTCGAAGCAAATAAGCTTTGAAGCCCGGGTGGTTCGCATTGCATGTGCAGAGCCACATGATGGGCTGGCTATCTGGGTCGTGCAGGTTGGGCACCGAGCTTCTCTCCTCTTTCTCCTTCTTCTTCTCTTTTCCTTCCTCGCCGCTGTATAGAGATCGAATCGCGTGGATACCATCCGTCCCCAGCGGCACATATTATTATCATGTCCCTATTGCCGCGCATCGCAACAACGAGAGGAGAATCCTGACACTGCACAAACACAAACATTAGCAAGTGCTACAACCGTCCACATCTGCGGCGCCACCGACCACAAAAACAACGCCGTCGCAATCGAGCTTGTTGGAGGGAACCGTGCCGGCACCAACTGCACCATACCCGACTACCAGGAGAGTCCCGTTCGTTTCGCTGAGTGTTGATCAGCTCTTGACAACGGCTCCAAACCAGGTGGTTCTCGAGAAACAGAAGGTTCACCCCGACGGCGCAAAAAGATGCAGCACCTCCACGTCGTTGAGGAGGAGGTGGAGGTGGAGTGGGAAGACGTACCGACCCAGGGCAACGATAATGTGGCCGATGGCGTCGGTCATACTGGTAGCAAGCGGGGACCGTCGGTCTGGATGGCCTTGACCATTGGCGCATTCGCCGGCTTTGGCGGGATTCTCTTTGGCTATGATACGGGATACATCAACGGGGTCATGGCGATGGGGTATTTTGAGAATCTGTATCTGTAGGTTTTTGTTGTCCTTTAAGAGGTGGTGTCAACACATTAGACTTGTAAACTCACCTCGAGATTAGAGGGTACACCCTCCACCCGCAAGTCGCCATGGTGGTCGACCACATCGACAAGCCGATCCTGAACGCGACAGGATTTCCCATGATGGGCCCCCTTACTGTGCAGCAGCTGCATACGCAGTTGGTACCCGGATCATCGGACGAGGTGGTGCGCGAGGCTTTCCGATACCAAGATAACAATGCTCCCCCTTGGATTACACTCGACCGCCACGAGCGGCCCTTCTGGATCCACGAAAAGACAACGCCCAAGTGGTTCCACCTCCCTGCCCGCGCCAAGTCGCTGATCGTGGGTCTGTTGTCTGCTGGGACGTGCGTTGGGTCCCTCTTGGGGTCTGACGCAGCCGACTATCTGGGTCGAAAAACGGCATTACTGATAGGATGTGCCGTGTTCATCTGGGGCATCATCGACCAAACGACCTCGGTGCACATGGACCTGCTCGGGCGCGGGCGCTTCGAGACGGGGCTGGGAATGGGCATGATCTCCACCGTCATCATATTATACATGTCCGAGATCAGCCCAGCGCCCATCCGCGGGATTGTCGTCGCCCTGTACCAGTTCTGTATCACCCTGGGCCTGCTCATCTCGGCCTGTGCCAACTACGGCACCAGAGCTCTGTGGCACATGGCCAGCTTCCGCATCCCCATTAGCCTGCAGCTCATTTGGGCCGTGGCTCTGGTGGTTGGCCTGATATTCCTCCCCGAGTCCCCCCGGTGGTACGTCAAGCTCGGTAAGCTAGACCGCGCCCAAGTCGCACTCGCTCACTTGCGCTGCAAACCCAAAGACGACGCCATGGTCTGCGCAGAGCTGGGCAATATAATGCGCAACCACGAGAACGAGATGGCCATGGTAGCAAACAACGATGGATACTGGACCTCATGGGCAAACTGCTTCCGCGGCCCCTGGCGCGAGCGCAGCTCGAACGTGCGGCGCACCATGCTCGGCACGTCGGTGCAGATGTTCCAGCAGGTCACGGGCGTCAACTTCATCTTCTACTTTGGGACCGCCTTCTTCAAGCAGCAGGGCTTCGACAACGTGTTTGTCATTCTCGTGGCCATGAGCGCCGTCAATGTCGCGTCGACCATCTGCTCCTTTTACCTCGTTAACGCACTCCGCCGCCGCACGCTACTCATCTCGGGTGCTGCTGCTATGGCTGTCTGCCAGCTTGCTGTGGCCACCGTAGGCTTACTCTGGCGCGCGGCCGGGTCTTCCTCTTCCTCTTCCAACTCAAACCTCCCGCCGTGGCACCTTTGGACCACCATGACGGGCGTGGGCATCTACCTCTTCTGCTACGCCATGACATGGGGACCCGGCGCGTGGATCCTGACGGGCGAGATCTTCCCACTGCAAATCCGCGCCAGGGGGGTAGGTCTGTCCACCGCGACAAACTGGCTGTGGAACACCATCATCTGCTTTATCACGCCTCTGCTGGTCGACAGCGACAACTGGAATCTGGGCCCCGGCGTGTTTGTCATCTGGGCTGTCGCGTGTATCCTCGCGGGACTGTTTACGTACTTTTTTGTGCCCGAGACCAAGGGGTTGACGCTCGAGCAGGTCGACGTCATGTTTGAGATGTCGGCCAGGAAGTCGACAGGCTGGGTGCCGCCCGAGGATGTGGCCAGGCGGTATTCAGGGTTTTCGAGACGGCGGTCGACAGCCAAGTGAGCAATGGGTTAGACAAGGGGTATACAGTCAAGATGTCTTGCCTGCCGATGTATCGTTTGTTAATGATTAATTTCATGATGCCACAATGTAGTCAATTTCTTTTTTCTTTTTTCGAGAATTCACAAGCCGGCGGATTTCCCGCATGTTGCACGAAAGTCATTGTGCAACAGTTATATGCATCACGCACGGATTACCCTGAGCAATTCCCATTGCTAGCAGGATTTCTCAGCTGCCCTGAGCTGAGCTGAGACTTGTGTTCCTTGATATGGGCACCTCGTCTAAAGTTGCCCGAGCAAATTTAACTGCCCGGAATTTGGGCTTGACTTAGCGATTTTTGGCCGAATTTAGCTTGCCGACCTGCGTTACCTTAGCTTATTGACTTGGCCTTACTTAGCTTAAGTTGGGCTTTATTCCACTCGTCATATATCTTCCAACTGGCATAGTGGTCTCTATCTCTCTTTTTCTTTATCCTTTCCGAACTAATAGGGCCCTTTCCGAAAGCATCTCTAGCAAAATTTTAAAAGAAATTTAAGTAGATATTAGTATTCTTTATATGGAGATAGCAAAGAGTATATCATTATTATTAATTATAATACTTCGGTGTAGCCGAAGGCACCATCACCATCACGGCTGTCCCTATACCGGTTTTAAGAACGCTTAAGGGACGACAAAACATATTAGCGAAACAAAGCGACTTGTTTGAGATACGAGGTTGAGCAACTGACAATACGGCAGCCTCTTAACGGTTTTGAGGTTTAAGGAGCACATAAGTATACACAATAACCAGCTCGATAACAAAAATAAAGCAGTAAATACAGACTTTGGAGTTAACCACTTGGGGTTGTGGATAGACTACTCGTCGAACGCAACCTCATAACGGAACCCGATTTCTAGCGTTAGCAGAGTCGCGGTTGATACTAGGACCTAGTACCGGGACGTGAAATCCATCTGACTTTCCTCGGCCCCGACTCGTCACCGAACAGGAGCCCCAGGAGGATAATAGGTGCTTGTAGCGTGGCCAGGGCCAACAGGAACACCCGCGAGATAGTATAACATCGCAGCCGGTGCAGAACGCGACGAGAATTTGGCTGGCGATGGGTGGAGCGGGGCTGCTTCGGGACGAGATGACCTGTGAGGGCGCGAGGACACGAGGACGAAGACGGTGCTAACCTGGTTCCAGTGCCCAAGACTTGCATGTCGACCCTCACCCTGCTACCAACGGCTGGGCCACGGGTATCCTCTTCAAGCCTACTGTATAATCACCACTGACCCACCCGGAATGCCCCCCCCCCGCATGCTCGTGGGCTGCTGTGGTGTGTGGGAGGATGCACTGTCTACGTGCACTGTCTACGTGCACTGTCTGCCATGCAGTGATCAGAACTCTGACAGATGTCTGATTCGTCCGGGCTTAATCTCAAACCAACAGCCACCACCCTGCATGTCTGAACAGTTTAGATAAACGGCATATTTGGCAATGTTACGATATTTTTCCCGTCCCCGAACCTTCCCTTTCCCTGATCCATGTTCTTGTCAAGCTGGCAGCAAAACGACACTGGTACCAGCAACGATAACACTTCATTCTTGGACAGGAACGGCCGCTGATGAGAATGTCCACCAAGGCAGAAGCAAAAGCAGCAGTGAAGAAAATTGCAAAAAGATATGGCCTTCTGGAAGATGAGTTGGTGAGCTCTCTGAATCCGGAAACCCGGCGTGAGATTGAGGAGCGTTTTCAAAACGTCGCAGCGATTGCGGCGCAATCCATCGAGACGTAAGTCCCGACTGATGCACTGTTCAAGAACTTTCTAACCGGACTCATTGCTCAGCCTAGCCAAGGAAATATACGGCAGCGGAGCCCGTTTCGTATTCGAGCTACTCCAGAACGCAGACGACAACAAGTTCACGCGTGCCAAAGACAGTGGCACACCACCCTTTATCTCCTTCGTAGTTCACCCTCAACAAATCGTTGTCGAGTGCAACGAGGATGGATTCTCTGTGGGTGACCTCAAGGCAATCTGCGCGGTGGGGAAGAGTAGCAAGGCACAGACGGCCCGGACGGACGGCTACATTGGCGCGAAAGGGATCGTCTTCAAATCTGTGTTTATCGCCGCACGGAAAGTGCACATCGAGTCTGGGCATTTCTCCTTCTGTTTCAAACATGAAAAGGGCCATCACAACCTGGGTATGATCACACCCATATGGCAAGACAGAGCCGAGGAGCTTCCATGCCCACTGACTCGGATAACACTCTCCTTTCACGAAAAGGGGGACCCAGGCGATCTCGAGCATCTTCGAGAATTCCATCTTGGTGGCGACAATAACCAGCAGGTCTTTCTGGAGACGACTACTATCGATAAGATGGTAACATTACAACAGAGAGGCAGCATTATCACGTAACAAGGCGAATAGCGAGAGGCATAGCAAGGAGCGAAAACCGTCGCCTTCCAGCTGCAGGCGATGCGCAGGACATTTCTTCCACGGCGAAAATCGTCTTGGCCTTTCCTCTCTCGGAAAATTCGCAACCAGCTGTCGACAAAAAACAGGGAATATTCGCATTCTTACCTATAGGAGAGTCGAACTTCAAGGTGAGCTTTCTTCAGCACATCAAGTCAGTATGACCGTGGAGGGATCAGATCGTGTACATGCTGACCGGTTGGAAATGATCAAAGTTCCTCATACACTCCGATTTTGACACGAACGCTAGCCGGGAAGCTATCCTTTGCACATCGAGAAGGAACATCGACTTGCTGGATGGAATCGCTGCCGCATTCGTCCAGGCCGCTCTCGAATTCTGCGATCACGATGACCTGTGCTACACCTGGCCCGCGTTTCTGCCCCTGCCGGAAGATGATCTGGATTCCTTCTGGGCGGGGCTCACCCAAAAGATCAAAACTTACCTTCAAAGCACGCCTATCTTGAGATCAAGACATCGCAGGGACCTTCGCAAAACCCAGGACGTTGTGTTCTCTTACTACCGGTGCTCGAGACAAATATGGAGAGCCCCTTCTCGACGACCATGACTCGGATCCTTTTATCTCCCACAGATACGATTCCTGCGGCTCCAGTATTTCTCTTCATGGATACGGACTGAAACCCTTAAACTACAGCCAGTTCCTTGACCTGTTGGTAGCTAACCTCCGCCTCCCCATATCCAAGATGAAGTCGGACTCGACGAGCCAGGAATGGCACTCCGCCGCTGCGCGCCTTCTCTCAAAATGTTTCAAGGTTAGCACCAAACGGGTAGCTGAAAGATTAAAAAGTATCTCTTTCCTTCCGCTCAGAGACGGGAGCTGGTTGCGCCCAAATTCTGGTCCGGTTTACTTGCCGGATACCAAAGGGATCCCGGTTCCACAAGGGGTCAAGTTCAAGATCCTGGAGCCCACCGCGGTGGCAAACGTGGCCCGCGCATTGGGGTACCTTTGGAAGTATGAAGGGGCGCGAATCGTCAACAGTAAAACCCTCAAGGATCAAGTTGGGGACATCTCAGCAGTGCGCCTATATAGCAGACCGGAGCTGCTTCGAGACCATGTTTTCTCCAATCGAGACACCTGGCTCCCGTTCCCCGATCTCGAGCTCCAGTGTCGAGGTTACATGGAAGACTCAGAGGCCTTCCCATTTCTCAAATTTGAAGGCACGACGTCCGACGAGGAACTGAACACAAAGTGGATGTTTCTACACTCACAGTTCCGCGTGGGAAAGAATGATAATGTCAAATTTCTTTGTCACATCATCTACTGGATCAAAAATGCAAGCCCGAACCCTTCACCAGCAACCCGGTTCCAAAGGATGTGGAGTCTCTACATTACAATTAATGCCAGAGGTTGCGGCGCATCAGATCCCCGGAATGCTAGAGAGTTCATAAGGTGAGCGTACCCCAACCCGTGACAAGGTCTGGGTAAAGTAGATGTACCTGCGCGGCTGGGAATAACTACTTAGATCCGCACGCTTCGGGGTAAGGGGGGGGTCCCAATTCCCAATTTATAGAAGGCTAACATTCAAATTACTTAATTCCTAGCCACTACTTTAGGTTATACGGGTGCATTCTCATGCCCAATGATGACCCAACAGGCTCAAACACTAACTGGGCTAGCCCTGAAGAATGCCTATGGGATGCACCTTCGGATACCATGCTAGCATATTCTCTCAAACATCTATATTAAGCTGTGTTCGAGACCGACCTAGAACAAATGCAACTGCTTGAGCGGTTCTTCAAATATACGCTTTCCGTTGCAGAGGCTTCATGGCAGGATATTACGAGGGAGCTAGAGGAGTTAAAGGACGAAGAAAACGACGACTTTGACCGCATTCAAGGCTTCTATTAGTACCTAAATTCGATGGATATCATTGCTTTCGCCGAAGACTTAAGGTTTGCCCCCTTCCCCCCTCCCCCTTTTTCCTTCGTTTCATATGTCCTCTTTATCCGCCCGATTCTGATCTCGTTACTCTAGTCGAGAGTTTGAAAATAAAGGGCTTATCTTCGCCATCAAAAATAGTTGGGCTTCCTAGCACAAGACGTCCGAGTGCTTGTGGTCAAGCACAATAGACTAGAGATTAGGGGGAAGGTTATTCTGAACGACCATTACGAAGAGTTGAGGGGCTTCTTCGTCGAGAGGCTGGGTGTTAGAACTCTTTCGCTGCAAATGGTATACGACGAACTCTTGAGTACAACCCCGTAGACGCCAGTGCTCCAGCTCAAGAGTGGCATCTGGTCCTTCAATGCTCTTCTCCAGACTGAGAAAAATTCTCTCCCGCCCGAACCTCTCCTCGACGCTTGCATCTTTCCCGTTAAGTACGCTAATGAGCAACTGAAATTAAGGTTTGCAAAGACAGACTTTATTATCGTCGATCGTGAGCACTTAGCCGAGCGATTCCATGGCAGGATCAAGATGCTCGACTACACACTCCAGGAGGTTTGGCGTCTGCAGCCCTTCTTCCAATGGGTAAAACTCCAATATCGCTACCTATCGGCTGCAGTTAAGGAAATCACTTCGGTAGCACGGTCAGACAGCCTGATGCGGCCCATCACGGAGCCGAGTCGCGATATCAAGCGGAAAGCACACGCCCTCTTCCGGTACGTCATTTTTCTCGTGTTTGCCCGTCTAGCCTGCTAACGATAGGATACTAATCACGTCGTAATTAGGGTTGCCGCCACTTTCAACAGTCCACGCTATCGAGCCGACGCAGCCGCATTGTACCAGTTGCTGCGAACAGCCAAAACGATAGAGACGGACGGCATCACTTCCTTGCTGACGATTTCCCAGAATGGGCAGAGAATCGAAGTGGAAGAAAGGGCTGGCGACCTGGACATTAGCGACAGCGCATCCGGACTCGAAGTTTACGTCCCCGTCGATGAGGAGGCACAGGACATATGCTTCGGCTCGTCCATACCCTCGCGACTAGCGAACTGGTTTATGCGTGACCCGACGACACAAATCCCCGAAGAAGTGGACGGCGCCGCCGTCATCGCTCTCACTGCCTTGCTGAACGCCAGACTCTCCGCTGTTCATCGTATTCTTGACCACCAAGGAATCTTTCGGGTTGATATTCCTGGAGATGACGACGACGACGACGACGACGACGACGAGGAGGAGGAGGAGGAGGAAGCGGATGCTGACCAGCCAGATAGCCGCCGCGGCGATGTTGGCACCGATGACATGGCGCCGATAAGGTCAGAGACGCCTGCGTCGGTTGCCACGGGCTTCAGTGGTAATAGTGGTGTAGGGCCAGCGGCCACACCACCAGAGACACCGGCCCCAGGTCCGGAGCTCCACAGCCTGGATGGCATTGTTCAGCAAGTCATTCAGCGGCAGCCTCACATGGCTTACCACCCACCTGTCGCGGCGGCGGTGTTGCGGCCTGGACTGCAACCCCATCAGCATCTCGTATCAGCCGAGGATGCCCACTACCGGGCACTACTGAACAGGGTCGTCACCGCAGCCCGGGTCGCCACCACGCTACCCTCCCAAGGAGTATACGATGTGAGCGACATCCGCGACGCCCTACTCGGCGCCGACTTTGCAGGCTTCGATGGACTGGATAGCATGAACCGGTTCCGCTCTAGCGGCTAGCTTGAGCGCGACAAGAAGATTGGCGCGGCGGGGGAGCTCTACGTGAGTCCAACCATGGCAGTAATTAATTAATGCTCAAAAATCGACTGGACTGACTGACTTGTTCAGGCTTTCGAACTACTCTCAAACCTCGATCCCGCTCTCACCGGCTGGGGCCGCGGAAACTGGCAAAGCACGATCCGGAATTACGTCAACATTCACCCCGACTACGCCGCTATGGAGTCCTGGGATAGAAGGGAGACAGCTGACATCGTCTATGACGACACCCACAGTGATCTCACTCGGTGGCTCATCGACTGCGGCTACCTGAGCAATGAAGACGACTGGGGACGTGCTCGGCCACGATATTACCTAGAGGTGAAGACGACGACGGGGCCCTGCAGCACCCCGTTTTACAAGAGCAAGAAGCAGTATCAACTCGTAAGCAACCCTTGACCTCGCCATGACAATCATGTAATTAATTTACTGACGCTGTGTAATTGGATGAGAGATATCCACACCGGCGCTGCGGGGCGGTCTAGGGTGTACTTTATCGTGCGCGTGTTCCGAGTCGAAAGCCGCCGGATCGGCATGCGTCTGTATCTTGACCTGGAACAGCTCCGACAGGACGGGCAGCTTGTGTTTACCGGGGAGACTTGGTCGGTTACGCCGGGCGGATCAGGGCTCGCGGATTGAGTGCGATGCCAAGGAATGTGAATACTTATCAGATTCGCGCACAGGAGGCGTCCCCGTTTTTGGCCTCGGTGCTGTGCTGCAAGGTCATTTTGATGTACGAGATTGCTGGCCTGCGAGAGGCGTACCGGCGGAGCAATCCGGATTCACCCGAATTCAATGTCACCATGGCCCAGGTGGTGCCTACGAATAGCAGGAAGGGGCCGCGGGGGATGTTCAATGGGCACTATTATTGGTGCATGTGCAGAGACTAATGTGTTGCGGGTTTTTGGTTTTGGGAAGAAGGGGGGGGGGGGGGGTTCTGGAAATGGGAAATGGGTATTTCTCGTCTAATTAGGTTTCGAATTGTATAATCTCTTCAGTCATGTTTAATAATGATGACACGAACAAGAAAGGGGGTGTGTCACGCCCCGGAATCAAAATATTAACCAAAACATTCCATAATTAATTATAATGAGTGCAGTTGGAGGCGAGTCCACAGAAATAGATAGCCGCATCGTAGGCATGAAACCATACGTCAAGAATCTAGTTATGCTCATAAATAAAAATGGTGTGAAAATACTATTATTATTAATAGGTGAAATTTCTTCGCGTTCTAGTTTTAATTAAAGTATTCGAGTGTCAAGGACAAATGACTGCAAACTTATTTCGGTCTTGGGAGACATCAGTACTAGGCAACCCTGAAAGGATAAGAAAAAAAAAAAAAAAAAAAAGAAAGAAGGAAACACATCCTTAATGAGGACCAGCAGCAAAGTTCTGCAAAACCCCCGGCGTGTCCGGAAACGCCGCATCGACAGCGCCAGTAACCCCCATCACCGCCACGGGGCCAGCCAACACGCCCACAATCGACTTGTACGAGCGGTTGAACAAGAAGTCGCTGACGTACGGGTTGAACCCGATGTTGAGCTTGCACCGCCCGTAGCGGCTCTCAAAGAGCATCTTGACCTCGTTGCCCAGGAACACGGCGGCCGGCAGGCTCGAGTTGACTTCGGCCGCCCACATGCAGAAGAAGGGCGCCGCGGCGACATAGCCCGACTTGTTGGCGGCGGTCAGCTGGTTGGCCGGGTTGGCCGGGCTGAAGGTGCCGCCCCAGGTGTTGCGGAAGTTGGGCGGCGGGCCGGGCGGAGTGGCGGGGGCGGCTGGGTCCTGAAGGGGGGCGAGGATGCCGCCGTCGTCGACGGAGAATAGGGGGAAGCCAGCTTGTGGTGAAGTCTGGGGGAGGTTGCCGGGCGGCAGCATGAGCTGGGCCTTGTTGCGGAGGAAATTGAGCGAGATTTGCCGGGCTTGGTCGACGTCGAGGATGGCAGGGAGTGCTGGGACCGGTGCGAGCGTGGCGAGCTGGGCAAAGTACGGCGCTAGGGTTGGCTGCATGGCGATGATCTGCCGGGCGATGGACACGGGGGACGTCTTGGGCAGCTGCGGGAACGTGTTCTTCTGTGAGGCGTTGCCGTTGGCAGCGATGGAGATGGACCCGGCCACGAGAAGATAGGTGAGCAGGGCCTTGACGAGCGGCGTGGCGGTGCCGGCGGCGGCGGCGGGGACGGCGAAGTGCTGGTCGACCTTGGCTCGGGCCAGACGCCACATGGCGGCGTAGGTCTGAACACGGAAGAGCTCGATTCTGGGGGCAGTTCCGGCGGCCCCAACATCGGGATCCAGCGGGCCTTGTGAGGTGTGTGATGCCCATATGGAACTCCAGCTAGCGATCCAGTTGTCCAAGTCGTTGTACAGCGTCCGCACACTGAGCTGGTAGTTGACCTGGACGTCGGCCCATCGCCACTGGCCGGGCCAGAACGACACGTATGCATCCCAGTGGAGCCCGCCGGCGTTGGCGTGGATCCCGGCCTCAAAGTCGAGGATACCCTGCGACTTGGTGAGCTGGAATCGGGTGTGCTCACCAAGCACGGTCACTCGGTTGTTGTAGTTGTCGAGGAACGACTGTAGCGGGTACCACCGGAACCCGTTGTCCTGGACGGCGCCGGCGTCGAAGGGCTGGTTCTGCTGGAAGTGGTCCATGGCAGCTACAAACGCCTTGGTGCATCTTCGCGACGAGATCCACTGGGGTAATTTACTCGTATTAGAAGCAGCGAAGAGACAAAGATTTAAGATGGGCAAGTACTCACGTAGGCAGAGTCGTTGACATTGGCAGCTGCCGTGGCAAGCTCCAGGATACAAAAGCCCGCTACAATGGGATGGAGCTGGCCGGGGATGTTGAGCCCCATGGTACCATGGCCGTCGCCCACACCGCGGAACCCCCAGTTGCTTTCCCAAATGATGCCGCCAGCAGGGGGCGGGTTGAGGAATCCGTTGCCATGGTTGGACGGGACGAGGATGGACTCGAGACCAATCATGGTGTCCTCCTGCTCGACGGCGCCGGCGGCGGGGGCCCAGTAGTTGTGGGTGCCGCGCTGGCGGAAGGTCAGCCTAATACCGTGAAGCTCGATCTCGAGGCCATAGCGAAGCGGTGCGAGGGCCATCTTGATAGTGTCTTGGGGCTGTTGTGTTCGGTTGGTGAAGAGGGAATTGATGGATGAAGGGAAGGGTCTTTGAAGCTAATTAAGTTGTTGTTGTTGTTGTTGCTGCTGCTGCTGCTGCTGCTGCTGCTGCTGCTGCTGGTTTGTTTGTCTTGGACTTCAAGTTCAATAATAAGGAAATCACGTCTGCTATTTAAGTACTTGATCAAAGACAGGGTATGCTCAAGAAGGGCTTTCGTCGAGCATACCAATATCATAGAGTCCACTCTGAAGCTGAGATGGTAATGCAGTGAAAAGGTCATGGTGGCAACCACAACTCCCCAATGCGGACATCTTTGGACACTTTCTCAAGCCATAAAAGGAGCCACAGAGAAATACGAAGCTGAGAAACAGCGCTATCTCCAAAAAGAAAGTTAGCTTCTTGTCGCTGGTGGGTTTCTTGGCAAAGCTGAGATATGTTGAAATGGTTGGGTAGTATGGATGATGAAATTGAAGGTAGACTAATGGAGATAAAGCACAGTGTCAGCAAGTGCGTGACCTAATAGTACGATTTGTATGCAAGCCACTGCGTGCAGCTGAGTTGGGCGGTCGTGCCGATTGGACCTCGATGAATGCATGCACTGCCCACCTCATGCGGCCCGATGAGAGACGGCCACTTCCACCCTCAACCCAACCAGCAGTATTCTGTGAGATGAAATGGTTGTGTATGTGTATAGACTTGAATGGGGGGATCGGGAATTCCGGACGGCAGATACTGGCCAGACAAAAATTCCTCTTGGGATAATTCACTTGGCAAGAGCTTCACGGTTCAAGCGGCGCCAAACGCGGGAAAGTTGCTCCTCTTGGGTTAGGAACACACGTATTTTCTTGACACAAAACTCCTTTTGTCATATTGGAAATGTACTTAATTCTATCCAAATAACTAAAAACTGGCATCACATGATATGAGATGGCCTACATGACATGATGGTTAATTACCCCTGCCACTGAATCCTGAATGTCATCAAATAACATGTTCCCTGGACTACAGCTCCCCACCTTCTTCGAGCAGCGACAAGATCGCATTCCGATAGGCATACATTCCCGGAGTACGCGGGTGGAACGTCTTGATCTGCCTCGTGGGCGTATACCAGGGGACATCCTGACTGGTGAAATTCTGGGCACTGATGGCGTTGTTGGCGCGGTTCAGCCGGCGCGCTTCAGGGCCGTACGGCTCGTCCCTGATGGCCTGGGCGACGCGGCACATGGCCTCCTCGTACGGGTCCGTCTGGCCACTCGCCGATCCGCCCGTGCTGGTGCCGTGGTTGTCGCAGACGTCCTGCCCGGGCAGCTGGATGGGGCCCCCGGCCACCAGCGCCCTGATCTCACCGTCTTCTTCCGACGGCCCGCTACTACCGTTGGGGTTGTCGACGGCAACGTCCTTCCATGCGCTGAGGAAGAACCACGTGTCGTCGCGGTTGGGGTCGGGCTCGTGGACGTTCTCTGACTCGCACCACCGGTGGCCCGGGTCCTCTCGGAAGTGGCTGTCCATCTCAACCCAGTGCACCTGGCTGCCACCGTTCTCCTCGTTGGCGTCGGCAACGGCGGCTTGGATCACGTCGTTGAGCTGGCGCACGAGATCGTCCAGCTCCCGGCGCAGTTCCTTGGTCAGGTACTTGATGCGGTTCAGGGGCCAGTCGCTGGGCGGCTTGTAGCCGCCCCACCAGTAATGAAACGACGAGTCCTTGCAGTCGTCCGTGTCCTCGTTGAAAAAGGTCGGGTACCCGGCGACATAAACGTGGGTGTCGAGGCGGTTCGTCTTGCGCAGGATGCGCAGATACCCTTCCTTGAGCCTGGCGCGCAGCCCGTTCTCGGACTGGTCGTTCATGTGGTCGACGGCCTTTTTCTCGGTGGCGACGCAGTTTGCGCGGTCGCTGCGGGCGCCCCAGGGCCGCGTGTTGGGCGTGAGAATGCAGTACCAGACCAGATCGGAGAAGCCGAGGTCGTTGCCGCCCATGGTGAGCGTCACGACGGTGGTCTGGTCGGCCTTGGCCTGGTCCCAGGCATCGATCTGCCCGTACAGCCCGTCGGTCGTGTCGCCCGAGCAGGACCGCCGCTCGTACGCGATGGATCCGTCGTCAAAGTAGTTGTAGAGCAGGTCGCCGTAGTTGTTGGAGCCCACGCGGCACTTGTCGGTGCTGGTGGTGCCCGTGCCCATGCCCGACGCGTACGAGTCGCCAAAGTGGGCGTAGCCAAGAACGCTGATGTGGTTCTCGTCGGTGCCGTCAAAGATGAAGGGTTGGTCGTTAAAGGGGCAGGAATCGGCTCGACGTTGCAGCTGGCGATGCTTGGGCGTACTTGTAATATTTCGCCGAGCAAGCTGTTGCTCCTCCTCCAAGGATCGCCTAGCATGTGGATGTCTCTTCCTTGCGGCGGCGGAACCAGCAGTCGGCGAAGGGATGGCGGCAGAGCCAACCTTGGTCGAAGAGATGGCAGCAGAGCCAGCAGTAGCCGAAGAGATGGCGGTAGAGCCAACCTTGGTCGAAGAGATGGCAGCAGATCTGACAGGGTCTGGCACCAAAACGAAATTGGGTGGCGGATAATCGATGGCTCTCCCACACTCTCTGCTGAAATAGACGCCCGCGGCAACATGCGAGTACGTATCCGCATTGCTGGCACTCATGTCGCCGTTGCAGAACCCTTCGAAGCCAGCTGCGTTGGGGCATATGGCAGGGGTGAGAGACCCATCAGCCCGTTTCCGCTGGCTGCCGTACGTGGTGCAGGCGCGGTTGAACAGGCCAAGAGGGAGGTTTGTGCAGGATTCATACCCGTAGGCAACATCCACAGCTCTTTTTTGGTGACGAGTCAGTTGGGGCTATCTTGTAGGGAAAAATGTTTATCTCTAGAGGTACGACTTACGGAGGGTTATCCCGCATGGCGTAAAATGTATGTGAGGCTTCGTGGATAATAATGCCCGACTTTGACAGCTGTGCGTTCTCGAGATTGATCGAGTCACATCTGTTGAGTAAGTCTTGAGTGCTGCTGATCGGATCGGTATTTGTGAAGAACTTGTCACAGAAATTCATTGACTGCGTGTCGTCGTTCATCATCGCAAGCCACCCCTTTTTCCAGCACCCCCGCCTGGTCTCATCACAGGTGACGACAAATCCATAATTTGGAGATACCCCGGAAAGCACTGTAATATGTCCATGTCAGTACTAAGAGTTGGGAATAGGTTATCATTGTCACTTACTATCGGCGATGCGGTTATATGTTTCGCGGATGTCTCGTTCAAAGTTGGGCTGGTTCCGCAGGTTCTGAGAAAAGAAGTGGTTGTAATAATCTCCATCTGTAAGAGAATCCCTCGCTCGCACCGCCATATCGTGAGCAAAGGTGATTTCACGTCGAAGGACCGTCTTCTTTTGGTCCGAGCATGTGTTGTCAGCGAAGTTAATCGGCACAGCTTTTTGACTGAAAGTTGGGAGAGATGATGTAACAAGTGTGAAGGTGGGCAGGGTGGATGGAGTCGCATTCTGTGGAGGGATGGTGGTATTTTGGGCGCGGCATATTGCCAGCAGCGCTGCTAGAGCGCCTGCCGTCGCCTTCAAGTTCATAGTGAGTGTCTGTGAAACAGTCCTGTAGGGTTCAGCCCGCTGAGAGAAGCCCGGGGTCACATATTGAAGTGCGTGCCAGTATTGAATTTATACAAATATTATTAATTCAGAATACAGAGGAACTAGATTTAATTACCTTCTTTATTCCCTCATAAAATGTCCGGGTCTACCCTGCTTCACAACAAGGCCGGGTTGGACCGACCTGAGCGAAGGACTGACCGCCGTCATCTATAGAGAAGCCCAAACTCGGCATAAGCCACTTCCTTCAATACCCGAATATCCCGTCCTGAATCCTCTTTCTCCTTGAACTTGAATTCTGAATGGTCAACTGGCGTGTAAGCACAAGATCTGAGGTGTAGGCGACCTCATGGTCACCGACTTTTGGTGCCTCGGACTTGGACCGTGACATCAACGGTCATCTTGGATGAAGGCCGCTCTCAGCTAAGCGTTGTGTAACATCCTTCGTAAGATAAGTCCCGAGACCCCTCTATCTCGCTGACATATGACATGTTGATCACCTGACCTTGGTCCACTGCACTTCATCAGTCAGCCTATAAGACTGGAACTATCCCTCCTCGCAAACCCCCAAACTCGGACTTTAAACCGGTCACAGCCACCTTCCTTCAGCACCGAATTCCGAAGGTGCCGTGCAATGTTAATTGGAGGGCTTTTCGAGCATAGGGTTCAACCTCGTTACTTATAGCCCGCAAATTCCCCGGCTACCTTGCGCACTTGATCACTTTTGCCCTTCCTCAGCTCGCATCACGAACATCAGCATCGGATCCTTCATCGGCAACGAAAACCAACAAACCTGCTCTTGTCCTTGATTCGGCACGGCCGGGTGTGACAATGACAGTGCCGAACTGGCTCCGGATGTAAGCGGCCCCACACCATCACAATCACTTTCACACATTTTGCGAGAGACCATTGGACTGACGATGATCCCCCCCTCCAACCACAGCGTTCTCCTTGTCCTCAGTCTCTTGTCATTTCTGCCGCAGATCAGACTGCTCTATCTACGACGCAACAGTACCGCCATCTCGTTATATTATGTACTCTTCAATCTGATTATTGCGACTGAGCTCCTAACCCTGTCGTTTTTTTACGTTGTCAACAACCGCGTCGAGGGGTCCGAGGTCTTTGTCAACGACCCCCCCGACTTCGGCGACAAGCTCAACCTCGCCCAGTTTGCAGTGGTATGGGCTGCTTGGAGTGTCATGTACGTTTTCCATCCCCACCCAATCAAAGTCGTGATAGACCGAAAAAGAAATGGTATCACCTGAACTGAACAAACACTCCTAGCTTCACTTTATGCCTCACCTACCATCACCCATCAACCTCTGCAAACAATGACAACAACGACTGTCCCATCGTCATATCCGTCTATGCGTCCTTCCTTCTCATCTCCCTCGTCCCCATCTTGATCGACGCAGTGGTCAACGACCCCTTTGACCCCTATCACAAGTGGGCCCTGGGTTTCTTCTCTGGCGCACACACCTTGATGGTGAACCCCGTCGTGTGCATCCTGACCTTTGCCGCGATTTGGACACAGGCGCGGGAGATCCTCAATGGCGACCATGACAGTCATGGAACACTCAGTCTACTTGGTTTGGCAGTCCAGGCTGTCGTGTTCGGCCTGCTTGCCATCTCGTTTCTAGGTGGACGGCTCGTGTTTCCCTGGGATGAGCTGCCAGAGCACGGGTTCAACTGGACCGTTGTTGTAGCGTGGTTCCAGAGTGTGGGGTTCGTGCCGTTTGATCATGCTGTTTTTGCGATCGGTCAGGGGGTTCTGCTTTGGTTGGCGCTGAGACATCGGAGTCATGGGGAGGTGACCAATGGTGCCAGTGTTGGCGGAGGCGGAGGCGGGGGAGGCGGGGGAGAAAACGAACCTCTGCTGGGCTGAGCACGCCCATCGCTTCATATTGTTGTTGTTGTTATCACCAGTATAATTGCAGTAATTATTTAGCTTTTCACAATGACAAACTCGACCAATTCATCCGAACCAGGAACCACCAGCTTCGGCCGCCTTTCTTCCCCATCCGCAAGTATAACCCTCCCCGCCTCGTAGCACGGTAGCAAGACTGTTGTCCGCGCTTGTTCATGGTCCTCCTTATCTCCCCAGTCCCACCAATCAACCACAGCACCCTTGAACCCGAACCGAAATGTGTCTCCCGGCGCCGTGTCCTTGGGAAAGCTGGTCCAAGTATGGGACTGCAGTGGAACCGAGCCCGTCCACGTCTCCCCCGGCTGCAGGCTTGTGAAGTGCTTGTGCTCGGCCACGCGGACGGGAATGTCAGGGCGGTTGTAGATGGCGTAGCCCGTGTCGTCGTCATCGTCGTCGTCGAGGCTGCACGCTTCCCACTGGGCAGCAGCAGCAGCAGCACCATCACCAGTGACATTATCGTTGTGAGGGTTGTGGCGATGACGATATAGCCGGAAGCCTTCCCGCTGGGGCTCTTGGTCGTGGAGAGCTAGAATGGACCAGGAGCGAAAGGTAATCGGCCGATCGGTGGTAGTTGTCGTGGTCATGTCGTGCTCGGAGGATACATGGCCTGTGTAAGTGACCTTTATCGTGATAGATAGATATGTTCCGAGGATCGCGGTTGGCGGCGACTCCAACTTGACCGACAGTATCGGGGCTCCTGGGCTGTCGAGCGGCTTAGGTTATTTGCTGTTCGTCGCCCACTGAATGGGAAAAGGGGGCGGGATGAGAATGCTTACACCTGGTCCTCGGGCCCATAAGGAGGGGGAGATTCCTGGGTTATGCTCATCATCTAGGAGCTTTCGGAGGGTTGGTCCTTCAGCGAATTTGCATGCTGTGAATGATGTTTGGGAAGAGAGCAGAAGTTCAGAGGGAGCTTGGATGCGACTACGGGACGTGAGAGGGGTGATGAGGGGCAGGATGGGGCGGAATTTCCGGGGTTAAAGGTTGGCATTTTCGGACCGCTTCCTTGTATCCTGTGGCAAACTTTCTTCCGGCCGAGTCCGAGCAGTCGGGATGGGTACTACCTGAGGCACAGTCTGACGTTTCTCCCTCTCTGAAAGTTCCGATTGGTCAATCCTACCTGTGTGATATGACCACCCTTACCAAACATTGGCTTCTTCATATGAGATGGCTGTAGAAATGCTGATGATTGCCGAGGCACAACAATGACAAGATTCATTCCAAATCCAGCATATGAAAAGACTGAAGGGCTATTGAACGAGCTAAAGACATGATTGTTGGCAAGAGAAATAGACGAGGAGACATCTCCCCAGCACGAATTCCTTTGCCGCCGCGATAGTGACGTGGAATTCTGCACAGATTTCGATAAAGGGCCCCTTTGTCTCCCTCATCTACGATAGCAGAGCTAGCTTTAGTATTAGTTAACTCTCTTCGTGCTCCTGGAGCTCAAGATGAAGCCATAATGTCATATCTCCGCCAGCCACGATTTAATACTAGCTCCCTAGTTCGTGTCGTATTGCATCGCAACAAATTTCCACCCATGGAACAGTGGAACTACTTGAATTTAGAGCCGTCCATCATAATTGATGTTGGCTGCTCAGCCCCAGCCACTAGACTAGGAGAGGAAAGGGGGGGGGGGGGGTCGGCTCACCAAACTGGCGTCACCACGTCAAGAAGTCTTTCTGTTCTGGTTAGTTTACAATCTTCTCCTTCTCTTGGAAGTGCCACCCAGTATCATTCGAGATAAAAAATCCCAAGACATTCCAAAAACTGGCTCAAAGCCATATGGGCGATCAAGGACAGGTTGCAGGAGCCTGGTTTTCTCGTGCAATCAAGTCATTTGGAGATATAGGATAGACGACTGCAATACCGTAGCCAGATCCCTTTTTTGTCAGCTACCCACAAAAAATCACATCATCAGGTTATCCATTTTATCCCGACCTACGCATACATGTACGGGGTAGCTGCCAACCGGCCAAGGGGCTTCGAACAATGATGGATCAAGACATGGCAGAGAAAATGACACTACTCTTAGTGAATCCTGCCGAGACTGACGATGGCTTTGGATCGGTATCCACCACTGTCCAGCGCATCTCTCGCACGGTAGTTTAGTAGCCAAAATAAAGATAGCAGAAGAAACTACTGGTACCTTGCATTGTTTTTCGTCCTATCAACCCCTTCCCAGATCTCCATCTGCACTGTCTTGGACCCCCGCGCCCCCAAAATAGGTATACCCCAAGGAACGCAGATCATAGAAGGCCTCGTATATCACAACATCAAATTTCCCCCAGAGGTGCTAGTTCAGGCGGGAGTCGAGCGCATCGGCAGTCTGAAATGATGTTTGGTGCTCAGCCACCACGTTTTCCAGGGGGAGAGATGCGACTAAGAACCAACAGTACAACAAAGTGGATTTTGTGTCGGTAAGGCGTCCAGTCGTATTTAACCTATTTGTTTTCCTCGGCGGGACGGTATCGTGGCGCAGCCTTCGTCCAAACAGGGGGCAGATGATGGTAGCGCGACACTCGACAATGGTGGGCCCCGGATTTATCAGGGGCGGGAGACGACACCGGAGATATCAGATAGGTAGGCAATCTGGGTGTAATACTTGCAAAACGTCGAGACGGGTATATATGAGAATGACACGTCTGTACCTAATTAGTTAATGGTGGTTACAATATCATGCACATCACCATTCCAACCTACGTCACTCTTTTAACCACCGACACTCTTTTTCAACAACAACATCGCCAACATGGTCAACTACTCTATGGCCACCAGCTGTGTGCCGGCGACGTTTGGCACCCCCTATCTTTTTGGCGGTGAAATCCTTGCCGTCAACGCGAACCTGGTCACCAATTACTCGGCCTACGTGCCCGGCCTCCTTCGGTACACCCAACCCGACACCATCCTGCAGAACGCCACCTTCTGCAATGTCACGGTGACCTACACACACCCGGGCCAGAGCGACAGCATCACGGTCGAAGCCTGGCTCCCGACGCGTGAGAACTGGAACGGCCGGCTCCAGGCTGTGGGCGGCTCGGGCTCGCAGGCCGGACGCTTCAGCCTGTCGTATGGCAACATGCAGGGCGCCCTGGCCGACGGCTACGCCACGTCGACCACCGATGCCGGGCTCGTGCCTGGCGAGCCATCGACAAAGGACTGGGCGCTGCTCAGCCCGGGCAACGTCAACTGGCTCGTCCTGCAGAACTTTGCGTCTCGCTCGCTCGACGACATGGCCGTCCTCAGCAAGGCCCTCATCAAGTCCTTCTACGGCAAGGCGCCTGCCTACTCGTACTGGAATGGCTGCTCCTCGGGTGGCCGTCAGGGTCTCATGCTTGCGCAACGCTACCCCAAGGCCTACGATGGCATTGCCGCTTCATCCCCGGCCATCTACTGGGCCGACTTTATCGCCAGCACGGCCTGGCCGACGCAGGTCATGAGTATGATGGGAGTCTTCCCGAAGGGCTGCGAGATCGACGCCATCACGGCAGCTGCAGTGGCGCACTGCGACGGACTGGATGGACTGGTTGATGGCATTGTCAGCGATGGCGACGCCTGCCTGGCCAGCTTTGACCCCTTTTCGGTTGTCGGCACCTCTGTGAACTGCAATAACAACAACACCATTGCCGTCAGCCGCGCCGCGGCCATCGTAGCCAACGCGACATGGCACGGCCCCGAGACCCGAAACGGAAAGAAGATCTGGTTCGGCTACACCCCTGGCACCGACATTACCGGTAATGCGCCCTACTCGATGGGAACTCCGGGTGTTGCGGGAACCATTTGCCCCAGCGGAGGAGGAGCCTGCGGACCCGTGGAAGCCCAGTCGGTGACTGAGTGGTACAAACTGTTGGTGGCCAAGGACCCGAACTACCCATGGGGAAACATCTCGCACGCAGAGTATGACCGGCTTGTGCATGCTTCCATCCAGCAGTACGAGTCTGTCATCCGAACAAACGACCCCGATCTGACAGAGTTTCGAGAGGCTGGCGGCAAGATGGTTACTTATCATGGCTTGGTGAGTCCTTCCCTCCCCCCCCCCCTTTTCAATCACAATGACCAAGAGAACTAATAAATACATGATAAATAGGCCGATACTGTCATCCCCTCCAAGGGCACCGAGCACTACTACAAGCAAGTGTCTGCCCTGTTCCCCGACGTCGGCGACTTCTACCGCTACTTTGAAGTCCCCGGAATGGGCCACTGCGCCTTTGGCCCGAGTGGGCAGCCGACCACTCTCTTCTCCCAGCTACGCGCCTGGGTCGAAAACGGCACGGCCCCAGCGCAGACGCCCGTCGATGTGCGGGGGCTGAATGGCGAGGTGCAGCATCGCGTCTTGTGCCCTTATCCCAAGGTTGGTCGCGCAGATCCCGCTTGCAGATATCAGGTGACGGATAAGAGGTGCTGGGTCTGTGTTGACCGGAAGCGAAAGCCAAGGGACGAGTGATAGAATACGCCTGGGGGACATTGGTGGGCATAGGCATTACGCGGGTAAAGCCGAGAGAGCCAGAAAATTAAATAGACACATTCGTTGTAGGGGAACATGGCCCTGATTTCATTGTATTTTAGTCATTATTTCTTTCTGTATGAATGAGAGACCCAGCCACCATCCGTTTATGATGAGGGGGGCATCCTAGCTTTGTTAGTTAATTAATTAATTAGTAGTTTTATAAAACATTCTTTTCTATTCGTACTACCTTGTCAGGGTGAATACACTAAACTCCTTTTGTCCATAGTGCTTTTCTACTGGTTACTTTAAGTCTAGACTAGATCGGGGATTAGAAAAGAAAAGAATAAAAAGAAACCATTATTGGCCCCATGTGCAGTAAAACCGACTTCGCCTCCCTCTTGGCGCCTGGAAAGGAGAACGCTCACATGTGTGGAACCTAACGGCTGTGTCCCGGTAGATAGACCCCACAAGTACATATATATATATAAACTCCGCAAGGACAATGAAAAACCTAAACTTCAAATGTGTGCCTTTGTGGAATTTCTGTTGAATGGCATTCTCCTGAAGCGTGGCGGGCTTCCCTTGAAGCTAAACAGACTGGTTCACTACGGATTACTCTTTCTACAAGGCATGAAATCTGGACAAAATAGTTTCCCCATTCTCACTTACCATTTGAGACTGACTCGACGAGTATCTCTTTCATAGAAGACTGGGCGGAGACAAGATCCACCCTACCCCAACTCTGATGGGGAGTATATAGAACTCAATATTCCAATAGACGCCTCCCTAAGAAACATGAAGGCTTGGAAGCCGCGGCGGCCACATTTACTACCTAGCAGGGAAAGGGGGTTCCCCGTAAGTCCGTGGAAACGCCTCGCCCCTGTCAGACGGAGATCGCCCAGTTTATACTTTACTTAGGTACTTTGAATCACCTCTCGCTGTGGTGGATAGTTTGGGCTAATTTGTGTGCTTGTATTTTTCAGCCATCCACTGCTATTCTTTGTTCATCCGAATGGGTTTACATGAAGTTGATATTAAGGTCGGTGAGGGCCATGGTCCGCACGTGGAGTGTAATTATAATGGAAGAAGACGGTCGGCAAACACATAGAGTTAACTGCGCCAAGGAGGTACCCATAAAAGGTAAGCGTTGCTTACGATACTATATACTTAGACCTAGTAATTGCTCCCAGCACCATCCAGCCACCTCCCTGCCGTCATGTTTCGTTTCAACACTCCTTTCTTGCCATATTGTCCGAGTCTCTGCTGCTAGCTCTGCCCGTCACTGAGCTCAGCATCTCTTCATTACCACTACTCTCACAGGACGCCATGCTCTTACTCGTGTTGGTAGGGAATGCCGTGGACTTGTGCTCGCGCTGGTTGGTGTCATACAGCTGGCCCAGGACTGAGGGGGACTTGTTGGCGTTCTGTCTTGGCTTGGTCCCAAACCAGGTGCGGACAAAGAGGATCAAGTGTAAGAGTCTGGGTTTTGGTCCGTTAGTCGGGATTGTTACGCAGGAAGGAGAGTTGGTGAGACTCACAGTATGGAGGACAATAGTAAGTTGGCAAAAAAGTCAAAGCTCGGGAAAGCTAGCTTGAAGAAGAAGGCGGCAATGGATAATGAGAGAAATCGCAGGAAGATCTTGGCCTTGTACCAACCTTCGGTACTAGGCTGCGGGTGGTGCGGTTCCTGGGTCACGCTGACCGCAAAAGGACTTGTTTGTAGATTGAGGAACATGGTGAGTTCTGTTGACAGCCTTGCGCGTCTGTTGATCACGCACGGTGCTAAGAGATAGATGCTTGACGAAAGGCTGTCAGGTTAGCCAGAAAAAAGACGAGATGTTTGCGATGTCTGTTTCGTGCACCATCGCAATACTAGACTAGTATCTCCAACTTGATGCCGGCTTAATATATCAACTCGCAGTGTATCAACTCGAAGTGAACAGATTTTGGCTACAGCCAACCTCAAAGGGAGGCTAGAGCCTGGGGGTCAAGGTCGAACTCGTCGTCAGCTCTTCCAAGACTTTGGTCGCCACCCCTGGTTTCGATATCCACGGCACATCAACATATGCCAAGACTTGGGAAGGGACTGGCTCCATCCCATCACACAAGCAGCGTTTTTTTCTTCAAAAAACTTTTTTGAGCTAGGCTGCCCGTAAAACGGTTGTATCCTGTCGGCCCGCTATCTTAAAACCAGAAAGAAATACGCCGCGTATATGCACTTTGGGCTGTCACCGCTCCAAAATGGCCCGCATAACCCTTGTGACGTTACCGACGCAGTTGGCGGACAAGGGTTGGCACGTCGTCACGGCACACGCGTCACACCAGCCGCCATTGGCTAATGATGGTACAGTAACAGCACAATTGGGGTTCAAGATGAGGGCACGTCATTGCATCCATTTCGAAGGATGTTGGCGATAATGTGTCTGGTGGTGTATGCAACATTTTTTGTAAACACAACGTGTCAGGTGTGATGGGCCGTCGACCCACATTCTGGCAGGCCTAACAAAGAGAGAACATTCCCAAACAAGAAACTGAATTTCCAATCTCCCAGCCGGTCCCGAATATTATCTCTCTAAATAATTGCATGTCAATATCATACTCAGTCTCAAGGGTCTGGCGCGCGCTTCCACATCTAGCACACATCCCAGTAGCATGTTATGTTACATCGTTTTTGCAATTGATGGGGTTTCAATAATTGCCATTAACTCTTGATGCCGCCAGCCTGGATAAGAAAGAAGAAAAAGTATGTTTCCAGGGAAGAAAGAAGAAATAGTCGGCCTGTCTCCAACAAATCCCCCCCCAATTCGCAATGCAAGCATCCCTCCACACACCATCAGCGGTTGGAATTATAACATGCTCTAGCTTAGACGATTTAACGACTAGTCAGCTCGTAATATAATATTGTGCACAACTCGTACATGTATCAGAAGTCGTGTGAGAAAAGTAAAGAAAGAAAAAAAGAAAGAAAAAAAAAGAAGAAAAAAAAAAGTGGGGGGGGGAGGACAGGGCGCTTATATCAAATAAAGGGTCTAGACTATATTCTACAGAGTAGCGCGCAGACCTTCAATTTTTTTGCTTGATATTATTTTGTCTTCCTGGTTCTAGACTTGTGTTGGACAAGGGCGACTTCAAGATTTAGACTAGAGGAAACTGGGAGGAGCAGGAAGAATAATAGGACAGTGCAATTCGAAGTCGACAAGAATATTTGATTAAAGTGAGCCTCGTCTTGCTGCGAGAAGTTACCACCTCTCCCTCCCTGTTCACATTGTAGAAAATGGTGTTTTGTTGCTGTTCAGTCTTTATTTTCTAGGGTTAGGGTTGCTTGTGACCACCCCGCGAACCTCGGTTGGAACTCTCTGACATGTTCGCGACTTGAACATTGCTCGACTTGGCAATCCAACGTTTCGGATCGCTGCCCATCCACTCACAACGACGCTGGAGGCCTGGCAGCCCACCCGCTCTACACTCGTTTGCGGCGCGTTGTGCCAAATCTCGCGTTTTTCCTTTGGGTTCGTCCAATTCGACCCAATACCAGGTTGTTTTTCCCCCGACGCGACGAGCCAACGCGTTCCCTGTTCCACGATCCGGGCTCTCCTGACGCGTCTTCCCGACGAGCGGGCTTCGAGCCGAACGAGTACGCGACAACCACGATCACCAAGATGGCTTTTCGGGCGCGTCAGCGTCGCCCACCCTCTGTTTCCCCCGCCTCACCGTCGCATGCCGAGTTGGGCGAAGACGACGACGAGACCACAGACCACGAGCCGCCCACCTTCTACAACACAACCTTCTCCGCCCATCGCGTCTCCCCGCTGTACATTGGCAAGGAACCCCTCACAAATAAACGACTACAAACCCTCGCCCATCGGTTACGCGAAACACTCGTGGGGGACGTTGTGCGCGGCGTCGAAGTAGGGCTCGGCCACGGCAACGACGGCGACGATGGCGTCATGGGCCGCGCCGGCGCCTTGGAATTGGTCAAGATACGCTGGGCTTCCATGGCATCGGTGCTGGACATTGGAAACACAGGAGAAATTGGCCACCGGCCTGAGAGCAGAGATCTCGGGAGCGAACCGTCTGGTGGCGACTGGTCGACCGCCGCCAATTGGCAACATACCGTGTCCGACTTGGGCAAGAGAAAGGCCATGTACATCTCCCTGCAGTACGAGGCGGCCGAGTGCACGGCGCTCCTTTTGCCATTGCTGGCGGGCGGGGCTGATGGCGACAACGAAGCCAGCGCTTCCAAAAGTCAGGTATTGTTCTCGGTGGATGGAAACACAGAGCAGACGGTTGATTCCCGACAGTTCCTCACCCTACCCCTCCTCCTCCTGCGTATGCCGGCCTCGCTCAAGGCCGTCATTTGCGATTTCCTGGCCACGTCGTTTGACTGCCGCGTCAGTACGCTGAGACTCGGCACACGCAGTCTGGTGCGCGGCTGGGAGTCGTGGGTCAGGTCGGCTGGGCTGCCATCTCGGGGACCGTTGGCAAAGGATGTGGTGCTCAGTCTAGGCTTCTACCGTGCGCCTGCGCCCTCCGAGATAAACCAAGACCAAGAAGAGAACGACACGGCGGCCGATCACCCACTCAGTCTCAAGTCCATTGACGTCATTATCCCAGCCGCAGAACTGCGCAAGTTTGTCGACGCCGGAAGCAGAATGGAGAAGAAGAGACAGGCTCAGGCTGCTGGCCCTGGGCTGGGCTGGGATGGGGACCTGAAAAAGCGGAGGAAACTCGCGGGCCGTCTTCACGAGGAGGGCTGGGAGTGGCGGAAGACTAAAGCAGCGGCCGAGGAGGATACAACTTCGCCCGACGACAAAAAGCACCAGCAGCCCTTTACCGAGGCATTGGGCCATTATGTCCATCACCATCTTGCATTAGACCTGTTCCATCCGGGGGTGCGCATCACCAAGATTGCATGTGGCGGGTTTGTTGTGTCTGAGGGGCGGTTAAAGATGTTTGCGCCGGCCGACTTGGGCGAGGCGGCTGCCAGCGATGAAACGTCGTCGGGGCTGGGACAAAGAGGCGCCGTCTGGGAGCTTCTCAGAGACCTGGTCGACAAGGCCAATGTGAAGAGTGTCAAGTAATCTTGCTGATCTGTTGGCTGCTTTAATTACAGGAGAAAGGGGCAGGCAAGGTGGGCGGCGTTTTGTTGTTTATGATACCCATGTTTTGTTTTTAATGTACTACTAAGACTCCAGGGCAAACCTTGGGCTTTGTTTTTGAGGCATGTAACTTACGATATGACCTACAGCGGTCGCTTTTGGGACAGCATTTAGCCATCAGAAGCGCTCTGGTCTCCTCCGTGCATCAAAGAGAATGCCAGTTTGTAATTAAAACACCACCGCCTCGAGTCCTCAACAAACCAACATTTTAATAATATCATTAAAGTCTCTCCGGGCATTTGTTTTGCCGTTAGATTCATGTCGACTTGCAGCATTTCCGATGCAGGGGATTAGTAACCCACCTCCCACCAACATCATCATCTCCTGTCATTCTTACTCCCAACTGGTGGGACCTCCGCGGAGAAGGATTGTTGCGTGACCGTGTGCCCCGCGCCCCGCGCCCCTGGCCAGTCGGCTTTGTTCCTGGCAATTAATCATTTTATTCAGCATCTGGCAACTTAGTAAGGACTGCAACCTACTGCTGCTGCCCGTGGTACGCCTTTCCGACGGCGAATAGAGACATTTTCCTATCATTGTCCCTGGCATTTGTAACCGCAGTAAAATTGAACGAGATGTCGAATCCGATGGAGATGCGATGTGCTGACAAAAGGAGCAAAGGGAGTGTCAAGTGAGGTGGGCTCCATCGTTGTCTGTGTAGGAGTATATATGCCTCGGCGAACTACCAGTTCCAAAGACGTCGGATTCTCAAGTTCAACGTCAATTTCAATACAGCAGTCCAGTCAAAGACTTATTAGACTAATATCGCCATCTTAAGAACTTTTTAGCATCAGCCGGCTACCCATTAACTCACCCATCCTCAAAGCCATACTTTAATTAAGTATTCCACAATGTCAGCACAAAAGATCGTCACCGTCGTCGGCGCCACTGGCGCCCAAGGCAAAGGCGTCGTAGCCGCCTTCATCAACAACCCAGCCTACCACGTCCGGGCTATCACCCGCAACACCTCCAGCGCCTCCGCCAAGGCCCTGGCGGCGCAAGGTGCCGAACTCGTCCAAGCCGACGTCGAAGACCTTGCCTCCCTAGAACGCGCATTCGCCGGGTCGCACATCATCTACGGCGTGACCAACTTCTTCGAGCCCTTCATCACCCACCAAAGCGCACCGCGCGCCGTCGAGGCCGAAGTCCAGCAGGGCATCAACCTCGCGTGCGCCGCCGCCTCGGCCCTGCCCACCGGGCTGCAGCACTACATCTGGAGCACCCTGCCCGACGCGCGCGCCGTATCAGCCGGGAAATACGTCGTTCCGCACTTCGACGGCAAGGTCCGCATCGACAACTACATCCGCGCCGAGCTCCCGCAGCTCCTGGAGAAGACGACGTTCCTCTGGGTGACGTGGTACCACTCCAACTTCACGTTCCCCATGTTCACGCCGTACTGGATCCCCTCGGCCGAGAAGTTCGTCCAGTTTGCCAATTTCGCGCCCGATACGCCCATCACGACGATTGGCGACGTCTCGGTGAACATTGCGCCGTTTGTGAAAGCGATTGTTGAGCAGCCGGAGAAGACGGTGCGGGGCCAGACGGTCCTCGCGGCCATGGACACGTATACCGCCGAAGAGGTCTTGAGCAAGTGGGCCTCGGTCAAGGGCACTAAAGCGCAGTTTGTGCGGGTCAGTGGCCAGGCGTACCGGGACATTTGGCCGCTATGGGGGGAGGAGATGGGAATCATGATGGAGTTTTGGGACGAGTTTAGGGAGAAGAGCTGGACGTTTGCCTCTGGGCAAAAGGTCTTGACGAAGGATGACTTGGGGATCACAGGGTTGCAGAGTCTTAACGAAGCTTACAAGGGACTAGAGCTCTAAGAGGAGATGGAGGATGAATGGAATAAATTCGGATTGAGATAGGTAAAATCGACCGTATGATGAATCAAAATAGACGACAGTTATGACAGTAATCAATGGCTTGGCAAAATGGTCATTCAACTCACTAGCCCTCGACTCACATAAGCACTCGCATATATGTCATACCAAATCAAAAAAAAAAAAGCATCCCTTCCAGGTAGTGGGAACTGCAGACCTGTTGCAAAAGCTGCGTAGCCGAGTGTTAGAAACAAGCTACACACCAGATCAGCAACACATTGAATACCACAGCCACACAAATAGTCGGTCCAAACACTTCCCAGGATGGGTGAGACGGTGGTGGTGGTGAGTTATCCGATACCAGTCGGCAGTTGCGTAGATCACTGTGAGTCTCTGTGTGAGAAACGAGTGCTATTAGACACACGACGAGGAAAAGAGAAACCACGACTCTTTTTCCGTTAGCGGTCATCTTGCTATCTAAGGCAATGATACCTGTATGGGCAAATTTACAGGTATTAGTATTACCTTGTAATAGCAGGGGATGTTATGAAGTGACTCGAGTCTCAAGTGAAGGTCGAAGTAAGAAAGTTGAAACGGTTGGTCACCTTTTGGTAAATCCAGCTGTGTCGCTAATTATGAGACAATGCCTTCGTTATATGAGAGATGCTGGGCATTGCTCGGCTTCATTCTTATCTCCATCATTGCTTTGTCCTCGGTTTAACCTGCGATCATCTCAACAATAAAGTTGTTCAAAGTCACTTACGGGCACATCACAATGCTATTGTTGTGTGCTGTGTCGCTTGGACGCTCTAGAAAGCGTGGAACATGACAGTGACTGGTATTGCAATCACAAAAAAACTGCCCGTCTCGTCTCTGGGTCAAGAGGCTTTGCATTCACGATAATTATTCTAGCAGATGTTGCTTGATTATACGAACACGCTAATCAAGTGGTTTGCAACTTTGGTGCCACCCCCTTAGCAGCGTTCTGCTGTGCTAGTCTAGTGCGGAGCGGCACAGCGACCACGAAAGTCGAAAGTGATGTCAGATTAATTGGGAAAGGCGCCTTCATATCTGACAGCTGACAGACCCATTGGGCCAAGACCAAAATAGCATGACCGCAATAACATTTGGCCATCTCACTCTTGAAACAGGTCTCGGAAAAGACTTCGGAAAGACCTCAACACAAATCTCTCGTTCCTCTCATTATGGTTGCAATTCCCGCTCCCTCAAATAATACCCCAACCACATTTCCATCACGTCAAACGACTTTTGAAGTTAGTCATAATTGCATTACAGCCCCGAAATTTGTTTCTCCCCCAATTTCTCCCCCAAAACACACACATGCACTATGACTTCCGTCGTTATCCCCACTGTCCTGAAGAAGGAGATTAGCGGCAAGTACGTCTACGTGATCAATGCCAGCAACCGCGGTGACATGTACCATGTTCGCGTCGCGCGCAGTCTGAGACCCGGCCCCCTGATCGTCTACGGATGCAACGACAAGAACACTGAGCTCCAGGACTACTGTGCCAGCATTCGCGGGGTAGCCGTTGGGACGAGCCCAAACCACGTCATCTTCACGTCGAGTCCTCAGCCGGGAACACGGGGAGAAAAGACTGTTTACAAGTTCAATGGCACAAAGTTTTCCGAAAAGGACCTCGTGGATCCCGCAAAGGGCAAGGTGACGGTGGAAACCATTGAGGACGAGTGGTTGGTAAATGAGGCCAAGGCGACGGAGATTATCGCGACCGAGCTGGGCAAGCTGCGCCCGGACGACCCGCAAACCAGCAAGACAGTGCTAAATGGCATCCACGCATCGACAGCAATTCTCAGCGAGTCCCAGAGGATGTGTCTGTCGATGGAATTTGAAAAGACCAACCCCTTCAAGTCGGTGTATGTGCCCGACAACACCAAGACCGTTATCGGCACCCGGGTGCTGATTCTGCACCGCGACTCGGGTGTGCAGCCCAACGGCCCGTACCCTGAGCTCGACACGGGCGCGGCGGTCAGCGACATCATCGACATTGTTATCCAGCGGGGCCATAAGCCCATCGTCTGCGGCAACTTGAACCTGAACTCGAAGAAGGGCAAGGTGGAGGGGACCCAGGGGGCATGGTGCGTTGACAGCTACTGGGAGCACGAAGTCTGGAAGCCCACAGTCCGCTATGAGGTCCTGAAAGGCGTCAGCAAACGTGACAGGGAGGCATACTTCCTTGAATGGGCCTACCGCAAAGGCTACTTCAAGATGGCAGTCGGTTTCCGGTCAGGCGCGCTCGACATGCTCACCTTCTTGGGGATCCCGACCGTGTCGATTAGCCTCCGCCACCTGGTCGGCGAGGCTCGCCACAGTCTGTTCGCCAAGCCCATCCTCAAACGCAGCAACGTCTTATACAACGTGCCTCGCCACGCCGGGACGGTCTGGCGCAACGACGTCTTGCGGTCGCCCTTTGGTCCGCAGCCACCCAATCCGGAGAACCCAAAGGCCAAGCCCGAACAGAGGGCAGCCCCAGGCGGCTTCAGTGCGTTCGACAAAGCCACCGTCCAAGTGGCAATCCTGGCGGCCGTGGCGCCGCTGGAGACCAGTAACATCCCCAGCCGCCCTCCTCCCGCCCCCAAGAGCAACTATACTTCCCAGGACACTCTCAGGCTCCGGACCAGGTTCAACAATTTTGCTGAGCTTGCGTTGATGGATTACAAGACTTTGCGGGGACGGTTTTCAAAGAAGACGGCCGAGGCTGATGGGGAACGGCTTTACCCCGAGCTGGGTGTGCTGTACAATTCTACGGGTTAGAAGGTCCTTGGAGGTGACTGTCACCACAGTTCGGGTAGAAATGTGTTTGTTGGGGTAATATAGTTCAAGTTTGTTACAAGAGTCAGTGAACCAGGTTTCTTTTTAGCCATGGAAGTTGATATTGTGGCGCCAACTTTAACAATCGGACTACACTCGTTACAAGTACTAATAATATCAATACGACGAGCAGTTAGGACAAGGGCTTAATTCCCAACTTGGATTAGTAATATTAGTGTGGGTGATCATCATCAGATGGCTGTAGTTCACGATTTCATTCAACTCATAATGCGTTAATGGTGCCAAGTTACCATGTCAGTTGACTGTCCTTGTGAGTGCTCCCATTTGTTCTCGTCACGCCCATGCGGTGTCCGGAAGTCGTCTAGAAGGGTCAATTTTGGTCAATATACATACGCAACTGGTAATTATGTGCCAAAATGTAAGGTAATTATGTATGTATGCACTGGCAATGTTGACGCGTGAAAAGTCGGTCATTTCCGGAACGCCCAACGATGCAAAACTGCCGCCTGAATGTCCTAGATCTATCCAGCCCTTCGTTGCCAAATCCTCTGAATGCTAATATCGAAAATATCCCCCCCCCCCCACCAGACCGGACGCGAAGTCCCATTCCCGAACCGTTTTAGTGGTTTGGGAGAATGGTACAAGTGATACTAATACTACCGGACTGGCAGATGCCTTTTGAGACGGTATTGGTGTCCATTGGGTAGGTAAAGGCCCGACCTTGGCAGGGCTTGAAAAAGTCATCGGGGGTGAGGTTCGGCCGCATGTCAGGTCGCAAAGGATTCCTGCAACTGCCTACTCCGTTGTCGTAGTTGCACTTGTTGAGACTCCACAGCCGGGCATCGCACCCACAAAGGTGATAGTGCAAGTCGTCGCATGTGCATTCGACCGGGAACGAGAAGCGGTTGACGTAGGAGACGTCGATGTCAATGTAATTAGGCGAAAGTATCCGGATTGGGGGGCTTGTATGCGCCTTCGACGACAGACTCGTCGCCCACAAGGGGCAGGCCAACCTCGTTGATAAGTACATTGCCAGACCATCCGGTAGGGTACAAGACAACTTGCGAAGCACCGACGCCCGGGACTCCAGGGCCAGGGACGCCATTGACAGGGGGACAATCGGGGACGCCGCTCTTGGTTCCTAGGAAGTGTTTAGTGGTGAGATCTCTACTGGCATCGCCGAGGTACTATGTGACAGTCATGTACACCGGGCCTGGAGTAACACCAACGATATCGGCGGTGGCAGTTAGGTCCATAGCACCGCCAATGGCAGTTCCCAGTATCTCCGGATTGATGTCGCGGCGGGCTTGAGCAGCCTGTGTGACTTCCGGCACAACGTGGACAGCCTTGGTGATCGTGGCCGTGGGCAAGGTCATCACGTTGGCGAGACTAGCCACGCCAGTGGCGGCGACAAGAAGATGGCCGAACTGCATCTTGAGTGCAGATTTGGCTTGAGAAATGCTGAATGATGCTTTGGACAAATATATTGACTGAAGGAATGACTGAAGATGCGGCGCTGCAAGGAAGAAAGCGGAGGATATGTTCCTGTAAGGACTGGATGCTGAAATGTTGGTGAGGAGAGGAGGGGAAAAAGAGAAATTTGGGAAGGGTGGAAGGGGACTATGTAATATTCAAGGAGAGGCTAGCGCTCGATCTGCCTCGTGGGGATATGATGCCAATACTAGATATTGAGGGGTTGGTTGCTTAGGTAGCCACTTGCTATCTGATCTATCAACAAAGAACTTGGTTAGGAGAGAAGGGGCCATAAGCTTCCTCTTCCTGCCGTTGATAGGCGAATTAGTTCAGCTCCAATGACCGAGCTTGAGGGTCGGACTATGGATAATGATACCCTCAGCTAGAATGACTAGCCTAAGCAGTGACGTATCGCCACTAGAAGCCGATGGTGAATCTGTGCAGCATGGGTTAGTTAGTTGACTGGCAGGATTTGTCAGAACTTAGGTTACTCGGCATCGAGGTCATGAGCTGCAACATTGCACATAACCGCCTGGTAGCAGCTCTTCTGGACACTTTCGCCATGTCTTGGACTTTGCCATCCTGCTGGCTTGGCCTCTCAGAAAAAGACAGACTTAACAGTTCGGTTTCCTGGAAACCCCTCCCTCTAACCCCTCGCTGCTATCATGGCGTATCTGGGGGGAAAAGGTTGAGATTAGCTATTCTAGATCCTACCTCTATGGCCCAGAACTTGAGGTGTAATTTAGCTCTTGCAAGACTTAGAGTATTGTATTGGACGAGAAGGCTTGACGCTCAACAGGCTAGATGCGGGAAGCTCATAGGTTGCGGGAAGGCCCAGGTTGTGCTTAAATACCTTCGACAGCATATAGGAAGTTGATTGTTACACTACTGGAGAGTGATGGCCGTCCGCGTGAAGGGCAGGCAATCTATCAAAGTGCGAGCAGTAGGGTCCAGCAAGCGATATTGTCTGGTGCGTGGACATGAGCCACCTTTCTTGGAGTGATGTTGATGCTAGGAAGGAGGCCTGTAGAGTTGTTCTGTTTGATTGAAGAGGCAAAGATGGACCAGACTAAATGTATTGGCGGCTGGGTAGCTGTTCCTGCAATAGCATCTGCTTATGTCTAGCCTCAATGTGAGAGAAATCCGAGCCCACAATGAGATACCGGATGAAAGAACAGTCAGAGGCCAGGCAGGTGCAGGGGTGCTCTGGGTATCTTCCTGGTGGATACCTACATGTACCTCAAGGCAGGTACATTTACTGTCCTGAGCCTACCTGCCCAGTTAGGTACTTTTGCTTATAGGTCGGTAAGGTACATTTACCGTCTCTGTTCCACGTTTTCCTTTTTTCTTATTCCTCTTATTTTCACCTATTCCACCGCGGGTTTCCTTCAAACCTTTCCATTCCGCGCCGTAAGCTCAACTTTTTCCACCCGCACTTCCCGGCCTTTCTCTCCAAACCTGCCTCGGTGAACTTAAAGATGGTCAAGATGGAATCAAACGCCAAATCAGATCGCGAGCCCGATACGCTTCAAAACATCGTCGCACCTCTCGCCGCAGTTCCTGCCCACGCCGTGTCTGTCGAATTGGCGCCAGCACCCATCCCCGAAGCGGCTGAGGCGGCCCTCGAGGTCATCTCACCCAATGGCGACATCATCTTCGTGGTTGGACGCACGGAAGTGCGACTGCTAGTTCATTCCCAAATGATTCGCACCGCCTCAAAAGCATTGAGCGACATGCTGCCAGACGATCCCAGCAATTCCAAGTTGCCCAAGGAAATTACCTTGAAGAAAGATAACGCAGAACCCATGCGCATCATCTGCTTGATCATTCACCATCAGAACAGCTCTGTACCCGACGACTTGTCTCCTCGACAAATTCTTGAGATCGCTGCAGTGGTAAACAAGTACAACTTAATCGGTCTCCTCAAGTATCCGATCTTGCAGTGGTTGCCGGTAGTGGATTAGGGGCACCTCCTCCAGACCTTGGTAAACTAGGCGGATGTGGCCGCGTGTTGCGATTGGGGCCATCTGCGGAAACTCGAGGCCGAGCGAATCTTTGACCAATTTGAATCATCAACGACCCTTTCCTGTCCGGTAATGGAGATAATCATTGAGATGATGAACATCTCAAACGCTGGCACTGGACGGCAGCAATGCAGAAAGAGAAAGCGATGGTCTCAAGAATACGGAACACATGAAGCGGCGGAACCCGTTTCTCGGCAGGTTTTGGCCATCGTGAAGCAAGCGGCCATTTGCAAGGACTGCTTTGCAGGTTCCGGCGATTTGGTTTGTGACTCATGCTAGTGGCAGTAACTTAGTCGAAACTGGCAAAGTGACGGGAATTCACAGGACCCAGTGGATTCATTATCACGCAGAGGCTGAAAAGAAGGAACAGCCCTGAGAAATATTGTTAGAAGCAAAAGAAAGTCCATCAGTTCGATCCTGACAGTCGAGTTAGATAGTTAATAGACGTAGGCAAATAAGGTAGCGCCAAACTTCGACACGGACGTCGATATTCCCAATTCGTCGATTTGCGGAACACTTGTCCTCTTCCAGTTATAGATTTCGAAGCATTCTGTGCTGCTTGGTATTGGAAATTGGAGGCTTTGTGCTTTGCTCTATGGGCTTGCCTTCATCTTGCTGAGAGGCAGCTTTACCATTTTCGCACTGCCGTGCCCCGCGTGGGAGAGCGAGAGTGTCACAGCCCATGTCATGTCCAGGCTTCTAGTAGTCTAGTAGTAGAGGGGTAAGGCCATCTCCTAGCGCGAACCCCGACTATGGGACGTCGGCCCACCCACTTTAGTGAGGATTTTATGAGAAATCCAAACTTGGGATCACCGCCTGGACCATGCGACGGACGTTGGCCTCGAGTGGTGACGGTGCTGGAAGCCGGAGGTCGCGAAGGTCCCGGAGTTCCCATTAGACTAATTAACTCTTCGCAGATAAGGAACACTAGTCTAGATTCTCCAAATTCACTGGGATTCATGATAATAGATGCCAATAGAAGGGATGGTAATTACAAGAGGTGAGGGAGTGGTCTGTATTAAAGTTGTGGACCACTCGATCGTGGTTTATAGCTTAGGCTTCGCTACGTCCTTTCGCCTCCGGGGCACAGACAAACGACACACGCGACGACAACCCCGAATGGCCAGTTTGGCACGCGTATCACCTCATAGAAACCGCCGCCGCAGCTAATAGTCAAGACGCCAGAGTTCGAACCGCGCCAGTGCACCGAAAGATCCGACGACAAAGCCATAACCGCCGTTCAGTGTGGCTAAGCAAACGGAGTAAAAACCCTTCCGGGTTTTTCGTAACCGACTACCTCGGGGGCTAGTCGGCGAGCTTTTTGTATTTTTAATAATCACGACAGGTTTCCCCCCAGAAGTCTCTACCTATCACGTACTTCCCTCATCATCCAGCGGCTCCTTGGGGAGTCAGCAGGCTCATCAGTCTCCCCATCCGCAAGCAACGCCTTGGCCTTCTCAAACTGCGCCTCCAAATCCTCGCCCAAAAGCCATCTCAGTCGATCACCCAGCTCTCGCCTCATCTTCTCAAAGTCACTCCCCACCGCCTCCTCCTCAAACGTATACGTGCGCCCACACAAGCCGCTGAGGCGAACGACTTCCTGCGTCCGGGGCCGTCTGACGGTATCGTACGCGGCAAACACGCTGCGGATATCCTCCGTCGTCTTTGGCGGACGCGCACCCATGAGCGCAGCTAGCACATACGCATCCTCCATGGCCTGGCCCGCACCGGCACCAAGATTTGGCGTCGTGGCGTGCGCGCTATCACCCAGCAGACACACCCGCCCACGATAGTACGGCTTGGAATGCAGATAATGAAACAGCGCCCACTTGCTCCTGGTGCCGTATTTGACCAACATGCCGACAAGTCTCGGGTCCCACCCTTGATATTCAGCCAACACCTCCTCGGAGGTTGATGGAACGAGCCACGGCTCGTCGTGGGCCCATGTGGTCCCGGGAGCCGTGCGGCGGATCCCTATCATGTTGATAGACTCGCCGTGCTCGATCGGGTACGTGGTGATGGTCCCGCCGGCGCCGATGTACAGCTGTCCGTTCATGGCCCGGTCGAATCCCAAGGTAGCCTGGAACACGTCGGCGGGGATCAGGGCGCGGTAGGCGTATTCTCCTGAGAATTCGGGGTGCGCTTCCGCTCCGTGGACGTAGCGTCGTGCGGCGCTCCGGACGCCGTCGCACCCGATGACGGGGCCGGATGTTATTGCCGAGGTACCGTCGGCAAAGGATAACCTAACGGCACCAGATTCGTCGTCTGTGTCGCTGATATCGACAAGGGACTTGTTGAATGAGACGCTCTCTGATGGGATGAACTTGACGATTTCATCGAGAAAGAGGGCGCGATGGACTGCCATCCGAGCAGGGGACTCGGTCCAGTTAGGCGCGCTCTCGTCGTTGCTGAGGTCGAATATCAGGTCATCTTCTTCATATTTTTGCTCAGCGTGATGGCTGTCCAAGGGGATTCCACGTCGAAAGGTGAGAAACGAGGTCGGGGCGTTCGCGTTGCACGTCACATGTTTATGGAATCCCCCAAGGAGATGAGGCGCGTTGAGACCCAGTGCCCTCACGGCGTTGGGCCCAATAGTCACACCAGCGCCAATCTCGGCGAAGCCTTTGCCGGATTGGTAGATGTGCACTGGTATACCACGGTGAAGGAGGCCGATGGCGAGGATCACGCCGCCGAGTCCACCACCGACAACGGTCACGGTCTGAGACTCTGGTTTAGTTTCTGACATTTTGGAGGCACTGGTGAATCGACTGATGAAGAAATTAAAAGCTTCAAGTTTTGGTCATTAGAAATGCGAAGCACGGCGGTAGTCCACACGGTGCACCATCGAGGGGGTGGAACAGCATGCTTTTAAGTGGCAAGCAAATCTGATTACTGTTCAAATGCTGCCTCATCTTTAACTCTAAAGGCCCCGTGCCGTCCTTAGAATGAGTAAGTTGGTAGGTACTCTTTGTCCCTACCGAATGGGTTGGTAAGTTACTGATAGAGTTCTGCCTTCGGCCGTACCTAATCCCAAAGTAGGTGTAGTACGCGCGTCGGGGACATAGGCGTCCTCTCATGCGCTCCAAGATGTGATGGATGGTTAGCGAAGGATTAATACCAGAGTGATGGCAGGCGTGGTTGGCCAATGCTTCTTGAATGCAGCTCGCAGGAATACACGTAAACAAGGCGGCACACCCTTTGCTCTCGTGTATGCGTCGGCATACCGGATCTGGTCCTGCCTCTCAGCTGTTGTGTGCATGCGCCCAGACTTCAGGACCAGTCTCAACTCCCTCCTCTTTGTGCTGCCCGTGATACGCAGGAACCATACAGAGGGCGTAACTTGAGGGTGTATCGACGCCACGTTTTTAGCTGGTGGTTCCTGGAGTCCACAATAGGAATGGTGGGTTAGGAAAAGAGTCACACGTCTGGTTTCTGGATCATTTAGGTTCTCACTAATAAACTATTAACTATTTTGCATGCTTCGATTAATAGACCCCGTTTTGGATCTAGGAGCCATTGGGACGGAAGTCAGCGATAACGACTTATCTTCGTTGCGCGGTGATCCTGGCCAAACTTCGGAACATAAGCAACTCCAGTTTCTTAGTTTTGCACCAAACATGTGAATAATGAGTTCGTGATGCGATCAAAACAAAGAACAGAGTAATAAAATCAAAATATCGCTCCACGTCAAATGCTATTTATTTGGAAGGAAATTCGTCACGATTTCCATCCCAAATAAGTCATGGCTTCAGCTATGCCGGACAAGAAGATCTCCATCTGGTCATGAATCGCGATCTTGAATATGCATGGTAGGTCGGATGAGTGACGCAAGCTGGGATGGTGTCCCAATAACGACCAATAACAGATATGACATGATTACTCGTCTTGACGTTTTCGGAACTTCATATCAGTCATATCATGTCTCAGGTGTCATGGTTTCCGGCTCCCGATAAACCCGGGGTTCACCTTGATCAAGGGCGCTACTGACATCCGCCTTATGTCTCTCAGTAGATAGTGCTGAAAGAATTTGGGATTGAGTTTGGGTGTTTACCAAGTACTCAAATCTAACTTGGGTGCCCCGGTATGAGTTCAAGGGAGCGAGGGAGTGAGGTCAAGGTTTCAAAACCAGTTTTTGACTGAAGGGTGACGTGTAAAACTATGTAAATTAGAGCTAGAGTGGCCACGAACATCACTCGTAAAATTATTCTCAAGTATGCATCTCAATTCCCGCCAATATCCTCAACTCACGACAACTGAACCGATGCCATCCGCAGTTGTCGGGCGTTCATTTCTTCACACATGTACACAAATCCATTTCCCAGCTAAAATTACAATCGAGAAAAAAATGAAAATATCCCTTTCTCAACATCGAGGGTGTGACGTTGGTTCACGGGCCCAGTCGGGACAGGGGTTGATCTTTAGTCTCTCGCGTGGCTGCCAGTGCGTCCAACCTCTATCGTAGGGCTGAAAGTTCACGACGCCAATGCTACCTCGACGCTGCTGTAGCGCCATTTCCCCCTTTTGCTGCAATGAGGTTTATCAATCTCGAGGACCATCGCTTGATCATGGGTGTCTGCCCAACACTCTCTCATATCATCAACGCATGAATCGTCGTCGAGTACAACCACCAGAAACTACTAATCTCAATTATAGCTCCGCTTCTATGGGACAGGCACGGGCAGTCTTGCCGTCATGCAAGTACTGCGGTCTCGGAGAATGCGCTGTTTTTAGCCATTCATCTGTTTCAATCCGCCACACAAAAAAACGACAACGACTGGTTTTCTTCTCTCTAAACCAGCGAAGTAGCAAAGCAAAAAGGAAAAAAAAAACACAATAGATGAAACGTTAATTCCCACACCATCTTCACACCCAAGCTCATAAATACAGGGGAATAAAGTCCTTGGGGGGCTCATGATTCCTTGTCGATTATGCGTTGTTGATGACCTCGTTTCAGTTGACCGAACAATGTTCGACACGTTCTCATTGAAAGGAGGTCGGGTAACCCACCTTCTGATTGGGAAAGGGGAGATTTCAACAGTGTCGGAATTTGTGGACAAAAAAATAGCTCCCTTTTGAAATTTTAGACGCTTCAAATGACCGACCACAACCACGTGACCCAACAAGGCAACGACGTCTGTGATACCGCTGTTCCGGTCGATCATGCTGGGTGGCGTCAGCGCTATGATTGCCAATAGTCTCGGCGTTATTATTCGCAAGCTTTACCCTTCTGTGACCCCCGTACTTCCAATAATAGTGTAAAGTCGCAGCACCTTCCCCAAAGGATTGTTCCCCGCTTTGGGGTGCCGAGGCACCTAACCTAGTTGGTGGACGGGCGTCCCGAGATGGGGTTTGAAGGGCGGGTGCGTCATCAGTTTTCAGTGTTCCCATCTCATCATCCTTGCACAGAGCCCATGTGAATCAATTGATGATTTCAATTGCAACAACAACAAAAACCCGGCGCCACAAAGTCAGTTTTCGGGTCGGACGAAGAATGTTATTTTACCACGACAATAAAAATGGCTGGCTCCGTGGGAGGAGGAAAAATCATCAATTTTGGATAAATTCTTCCAAATCCCGAGACTGTTGGTGGATGCCCGGCGATATCCCCAGATTCAGACCAGAGTCGCGACTACTAGTGTTGTAGACGGGCACTAGTGTAGGTAAGGTAGGCAGCTTCCCTGCTTGCGATCCATCCTACCAGGATACTTTGAACGCTGGATTTCCCGCACGCGACAGCTCAAGAAACCTCGTACTCCCCTCTCCTCTTCACTACTTGATCGTCAATCACAACGCCACAACTCCAGCCCCGTCGACAATGAAGGGAACTAATACTACGCTGGCTTTCGTGGCCGCGGCCTCTGCGGCCCAGGCCCACAAGCTGGACATCCGAGAAGCGAACTCGACCTTGCCCTGCGCATCTGGAGTCCATATGCTCGTCGCCCGAGGCAGTACAGAAGCTCCTGGTCTGGGACGGATTGGCGTCGTGGCTGGCAACGTGTCGGCGCTGGTACCTGGCTCGACGATCGAGGCGGTCGACTACCCGGCGACGTTCAATAACTACACCATTTCCGAGGCCAAGGGTGCCGTCTTCTTTACCGATGCCATTGCCTCGTACACGAAGCTCTGCCCCAGCACCAAGCTCGTGCTGCTGGGCTACTCGCAGGGTGCCCAGGCCGTCATGGACTCGCTCTGTGGCAACAGCGAGTCTGGCTTCACCGTCTCGGCTGACCTGCCCGACATTTACGATTCGTACCGTACACGCCCCCCCCCCTCTGTTGATTGATTCAAGCGGATCGTTGAACTAATAATTAACCAAAAATCCCAACAGTCGCTGCCGTCCTCACCTTTGGTGACCCTTCACACACTGTCGGCGCCCCATGGAACATGGGAACCAGCAACAGGACAGGCGTACGTTTCTCTCTCCACTCCTCCACTCCTCCGCATCCCGAACCTCTCATTATTAATTACCCACCACAGATCTTCCCCCGCACAAACATCACTGCCTGCGAACCGTACTCGGACCAGATCCGCGGATACTGCGACACGGGCGACATCTACTGCGACAAGGGCAGCAACACCGCCACCCACGGCAGCTACTTCAAGAACTATACCAAGGAGGCCGCCGAGTGGATCGTCACCAAGTACAAAGCCTCCCTCGCTGCCTCAGGCAACGCTAGCGTTTCTAACAACACCGGCTCGTCGTCCACCACCGGAGGAGGGGGCTCCTCGACCACTGGAGGGTCTTCGTCCACTCCCACTGGAGGGTCTTCGTCCACTCCCACTGGAGGGTCTTCGTCCACTCCCACTGCATCGGGCTCTCCGGCCCCCACGTCTGCAGTCGACGCCATGCGTCCTTCGTTCGTTGCGGGCATGACTTCGCTGGCCCTGTCTGCCATGTACATGGCTTTGTTCTAAGCAACATGATACCATGATTAATTGGAAATGCGGAGGAAAATGTGTACGGATCGAGCAGAGTTATTAGACTTGATAGACGACGAGCGTCTTGGTGACCAGGATTGGGTAGGTGGGCAGGCATTGCAATTTTTTTTTTCTTCGCTTAATTATCAGCATTGGATACGGACAGACAGGTTTGCCGGGGTTTGGCACTTTGGTAAAGAAAGTATCATGGGGGCAATGGAATGGGATGGTGGGACAAGCTTCTGTATGTACTATGTCCCTTGAAAGCAAATCTAATATTGTTGAACTCTCAAAAGTAAACCCGGCTCCCGTGATCCCATATATGTACATGCTAGCTGAGGTTGAACGCCCACGTTTTCCACGCTCAAACTCCAACTGAAACCTTGATTACCACTGCAACGCCAAATGAGTGTGCTGCTCCATCGGATGGACCATGTGTGGAAAAGAGTGTGCCCAAAAGAATGTGTCCAAAAGAAATGCGGTCTAAAATGAATGTGCCCCAAAAAATTCCATCTTCCAAAAGAGTGTGGCCCCGAAGGAATTCTGGTCCAAAAGAATGTGGAAGGTTGACTTGAATGTTGTTTGTCTGAACGAATGTGTGTGTGTGTGTGTGTCTGAAAGAGCGTTACCCCAGGGAAGCGGTATTTGAACGAGTGCATTGTCCCCTGGGGATGGATGTTTGTTGAAACGAGTGTGTGTATCCATGGGAATGTCGGATGTATGGGACCAATGGGTGTCCAGCTGGGATGGAACCTGCAGTAATTTTCTAAATCAATGTCCTGGCGTATCCAAAAGATCGTGAGTCCGAGTATCGAAAAGAAGTTGGGTTCCAAAGGAGTGTCTTGCTGTTGCCAAAAGAATGTGGATCCGAGTATTTTTCAGAAGGAATTGTGTCGTCAAAAGAATGTCCTGTTGAACCCAAATGAAGGTGTGTCCGAGTGCCGAATGAAACTGCAATCCCAAAGAATGTCGTGCTGGAAGTGTCCAAAAGAAGGTGGTCCTGGCATCGAAAAGAAAAACATGTCCAAAAGATTGCGCCGTTACTAAGATGAGAATGTAAAAAAAAAAATAAAAAAAAGAATGTGCTTGAAGTTGAAAAAAGCCGCCCCGCCGTCCAAAGCCAAAAGTGAAAATTTGTACAAGTGGTTTTTTTTTCTTTTTTTTTTCTTTTTTTTTCACATTACGTGTTTTCCGTTATTATTGTCATAATCGTAATTCCTCTTCGCTCCCGTTTGCTTTCACAGAAAGCCTAGGTCATGGCTGCTCTTTACTTGGTGAAGGTCGAGATGCAGTCATCCGCGGTCTCGGGGCATGCGCGCGCCTCGATCGAGAGGGTCGGGGCAGCGAACACGGCCGCGGCGGAGAGGAGGATGAGGGCGATGATCTGGTTGAAGGAATATCAGTACTGTCATTTGTGAGGTAAGTAGGAAGGTGATGGGTTTTACCTTCATGGCTGGTACAGTGCTGAAGGCCGGTTCTGATTGTCTTTGGTGGAAAAGGGTGATGATGTTGTTGTATTCTCCAAAACTCAAAATGAGAAGGAGACTTCGAGTCTTATACCGCCGTCTGATGGTAAGTGCGCTGGATTCTTGATGCCAGGTCCACCAGTATCACACAATCATTTTGAGGGAGACGGTGTCTTGAATGTCTCGCTGACCTTGTTGCGGCCCGGCCGGAGACGGGAGAGATCGAGGGTTTGGGCTCAGCAACCCGGCGGCCGGCCGAACGGCCACGCTAAATGTGCCGCGGAAACACAAATTAGAGGCGGGATTGAGACGCACCACCTGTTGGAGACCTCGTTACATGGCTCTTGGCCCCCATTCGTGGCCCTGCCACAGGGGTTGGAGGGTGATCTTACCGCGCCGCAACCTCGCCCCTGGGAAATCTTCGAGACACAGAATTTGTTGCTGGTGTGTGATTCTCGGATTTTCAGTCATCAATAACGCAAGAAGGATTTAGTGTCCCTTTAGGCAGCCATCTCAAGCATTAAACATTGTGTTAGCTCACAAAACTTGAATCTCATAGGCAGTGCGTAAAAAAGTGAAAGTCATCCAACCTCTTAGTTTTCACAAGCAAGATTGCAGTAATTCACTATCTGATTACTTACTTAGCTATTCCCCAATACTGCACGGGCGACGGCGTATCACTCGAGAACGAGGTCCCGCGTCCCACCAGGGGCGTCGCAGAAACCTGCGGTTGAAACGGCGTATCAAAAAGGGACGGCGACAATGACGACGGCCCAATGGTCGAGGCATCCCCGTATTGCTGATTCCGGTTGCGATTATGATTACTGTTGTTCCAACTCCAATTGAACGACTGCAGCTCCTCTCCGTCCGACGATGGTTGCCCCGATAATGATGATGACGACGACCCAGCCCAGCGGATTCCCAGACCAGATAGCCAGCCCAAGAGGAGTCCATTGCCCTGGAGCTTTGTGGCCAGATCCGGTTCGCCTTGATATACGACTCGCTTCTCCCCCTGTCCCGTGGGGTCGTCGTTGCCCCTATTCTCCACCGCGCAATGTGTAAATAAGTCCACGGCGCCAAAGGAAGTCAGCTCTGGCGCGATGGGTGCCCAGTGATATCCTCCGCGTCTTCTTTTCGCAGCGGCAATTAATGCAAGTGCCACATGGACAGCAACGCAAAACAGCAACGTAGCCCCGCTGATGACCACATATGCGACGAGGGTGGGATAGTTTGCGACTGTCTCGTAGCGCTGGTAGGCCAGGTTGACCTGGGTTGTCCGCGGCGGCACAGGACTCAGCAGCCTGTTGAGGTCGTCCCCGAACTTGAACTGGCTGTACTGTATGGCCGGGATCATGCGGCGGATCATGCCCGTCTGGCAGTAGAATACGGGCAGGGCGAGTAGCGACTGCATGGAAGAGAACCAGTTGCTGGCAGCCTCGGGGTTGTTGGCCGTTTCGGGTGAGACATCGGGCATCGAGAGCCACAACATGGTGGCGAACTGGCCGCCGGAGAATAATGGGAGGGGTGTCTTGGGGTCGTGGTGGAGGGTGGTGGTGTCGAACAGCATGATATCGTAGGCTTGGAGGATCCCTGGCGCTGACGCATTTGCCGGTGTCTCTGGGGTAGATTCGAGGAACGAATGCCACAGCACGGTGCCGTTGATGCGGCTGTAGGCAATCGAGGCGTGCCGAAACGTGGCCGACATCTTGATCAACCACCCTGGGTTTTGATGCCACGTGGTGTTGGTGAGGCAGGACTGCAATGCCATTATATCAATTGGGCATTTGATAAGACCTTTGCTGTGGTTAGCTGGGCCAGGTAACTCGGGTGTGCATCCTATAGGTACTCACGGCCATGAACCTCATTTGAGGCGGTGTTCACAACGCACAGGTAGACAGCGCCTGCTTGAATGCCCCAAAATCTCCCCGAGTAAACCCTGCAGTCCGTGGTTTCGTTGAACGGAACGTTCTGGTCGCCCACGTCGAACGAAACGTAGAGACCGCGATGGTTGTTGACAAGGAAAACGCTCGCGTCGGGGTGGCTTATGTCACTGAGGATCTCGGGCATGATGAATAGAGTGTCGCCGGCGAGAAAGTACTCGCGGTGACAACTCGAGGTATCTGTGCTCGCCGCGTTCAGGGCGCATACTTTGGCCCGCACAGAGTCGGGCGTGAGGTCAATGGCGCCTGAGCGAGAGGACCCCTCGACAAAGACGGACAGCTTTGATCCAAAAATGATGTCCGTGAATCCAATGTACTCGCCAGCCATGCTCGAATTCATCGGCTGAACGCCGAATCCATAGTACTGGGTATCGGTAGTTACTGCTGTGAACATGAGCTGCACATCAACCCTGCCTGCAGCGGATTAGTCCCTTGCAAGTGTCTATGATGCGGAGATGGGATGTCATCATACTCATGATCAAGATGCCAGTGATAGGAACAACACCCATCAACACCAACCGCCCGAGGCTCCACATTTTGGCCCGAGTTGACGCAACAGACGGAGCAAACATAAGCTTAAACAGCCCAAGAGGCGTCGTCCCCTCGTCAAGTGCCAGAAAGTCGACAAATCTCGCAGAGGCGTGGGAGCCACTGCCACTGCCACTGCCACCACCACTGTTCGTCGCCATCATAACCGTGGCCCATTTCAGCCGCTCGAAGGTTGCCACCAGTGTTGCAGCCAGCGACAAACCAGCCAGCTCAGAGAAGACGCGCAGGAAGAAGATTGAGTATTCGCGGGACTGGTTGACCAGCAAAAAGTTGCGCGTCAGCATCGAACCGCTGGCCTGGAGTGTTGTCAAAAGCACCAGGCATGTTGTCAGGAGAATCAACAGCGACTCGTGGTGGATGCGCCATTTCGTTATCTTTTTGCCCGTCGTGCGTGCCGCCATTTGCTATTGTTACTAAGAAGCGAGGCGTGGCACTGATCGTGGCCGCCCCCTGCTTGGTGTTTGGTGGCATCTGAAGGTGGCTGTGATGCCAGATTAAAGCGTGGGAAAAAGAAAGGGTGCTTTCCCACGAAACGACCCATTATATCAAGCTCCAAGCATCCATCGGGAGAAGCCATCCAGGGATGAAAAACGGTGTGGGTGATTCTGGACCAACCAATCCCATGCGGTGTGTAGGGCTGAAGACGGCTGGAAGATCGGCCGGCGTTTTCCAGCCAATCGAAGGCCAAAGACTCTCGATTGCAGCATGCAGGTCCCAAGCCACTCAGAGGGCAAAGGCAATCAACTGACGAGAAAACAGGGAATCTTTGGAAGGAGCGTCGGCCAACGGCGTGCCAGAGAAGAGGGAATTGATGAGAAGGGGAGGAGAACGGATTCTTGGCGCACAGCCAAAACACTTTGTATGGCTACATTGACTGATCCCATGTCCTGGGCCGTGTCTTCTTCATCTTATCCCCCAATGAGCGTGGTTTAGCGATAATCGCGATAATTGTGGGGTCTGATCTCATAGGGACTGGACTGAACGAAAAACACACGCAATATAATGCGCGAAAATAATTCCACCCGCGCCGACCGAAAGGCATTGAAAGAGTCACCGCATACTAATTAAGGCAACAATTAACTACTTGAATTGGTAACTTATAATAAACATAGAGCTTTACCCTACGCAACCACCCTAAGGTTGCTTGCGCCCACTGGTCAGTGCGTGACAGCCGGCAATGCCAGAAACACATTTTTGTATGGTAAAGTCTTGTATTTCATGGACTCCGCACATGGAAACCTCATGCCACCGCACCGTTGATCACGCCGTTCAACGACCAAAAAGTGAAGCTCATGAACGGCCCAGTAAATAAAATTTCCCTGGTCCGGGCCTTGAGTTACCACTGCAGTGTTGATGTTGCCTGACTGCCTTGCGATGAGCAAGATTTGTGCCCCAATTCGCACCAATCGACATCAATGCATACCTAGGTAGATACAGCCCAGTCAGTGTCAAAAGCGGCCCAATTTCGAATGGAGTCAATTGATCAAAACGGAACGATGTATATGAATAGGGTGGGTGCCCAGAGTAAGACTCTAAACATATGGTCAGTTTGATCATAAGTTTAAAGTCTAATTGGAATGGTAAAGGCCCAGAATGTTCTGAGACAAAGAGAGTACAGTTTAAAGTGGTGGCCCTCGTGATCACCTGTCCTAGCAATCCAGCGTGATGAATGAAACAAGGGAAGTACCGTGAATTGCAAAACGATCTACGTCATCCCGGCCACATATTATTCATCGCCGTCGCCTCTCCATTACCAGGTCGGGTCAGTTAAACGAACTAGAAGCATTCCGGTAGTCTTCCGGATTCAGGAGTCATGCCACATTCCGGCAGCATCGACATGATGGTCAACTCGGCTTCTTTGTTTGGAGATGGAGAGCCGCTGAGAGACGATCCCAGGGCCTTGGGATTTAACTCCTACGATGAAACCATCCTCTTGTGGTTTTACTCTGCAACCAAATTATACATGGCTCGAGTTGAGACAGCTGTTTCTTGGCCCTTAAACTTTAACCATTCTTTACCAAGTTCACTTAACTCATCACTTTGAAAGCAATCAGAAGTCATGGATCGAGACCCGCGTACCAAGACCGGAGGGACGGCGTCCCGCGGTATCAACGTCCTCTTCCGCATCGGCGAGATCGTCTGCGCAGCCATCGTCCTGGGGCTGCTTAGCCGCTTCTTCTACCTCACCGACCAGGGGGGCTCCTCGGACCCAAACGCAAGGCTCATCTACACGGTTGTCGTTGCCGGCATCACCATCCTCTGGTCTTTGCTTACAATCGTGCCGCTCGCCTACGCGTTTTGGGTCTTCCCCTTTGACTTTTTCCTTTTCGCTGCTTGGTTGGCCGCTTTTATTGCTCTTGAGACTGTAAGTACTTTACCTAGTGGTTAGGAGAAACGAAAAGCAAGCTGATGGACACAAAAGCTTACCGGCTCCAACTCATGCGACGATTTCTGGTACAATTCGTACTGGGGCTACTACTGGGGCCGCTGGTATCGCGTGGGACCCGTGGGCATCGACGTCAACTGGGCGGGCTGCAGCGCGTGGCGAACGGTGCTGGCCTTTACCTTTATTGCCATGTTCATCTTCCTCCTACAGGGATTCTTGGTAAGATATCCCCTATTCCCTGGTATAGTATCCTCCATGATGTTAACCGGAAACAGGGACTGTACTGGGTCACGGAATACGGAAACTACAGACATCACCATGAGAAGTTCTTCCGCCCACGAGGTGCAAAGCGTGGTGTGGTTGGGACTAATGGACAAGCTGAGATGGCTGGGTCTACTGCTCCAACAATCACTGGCGTCACGGAACCCGGTTATGGCACTGGTGCACCTGTATCGGGGACGAGTCCAACGACAACAGCCACTGGCACTGCGGCCCCAGGGGCGACTGCGCCAGCTACACGAGCAGGAGAAGTAGTTTGAAGAGCAAGGGTACCTGCCTGGGAAGAACGAGGAGGGCAAAAATGTGTTGACTGGCCCCGCGATCTGGAATGTTTTCGTTTCTTTCGGTTTCATGTTCTGTTTGCCAGTTGAGGCTTTCAGGCCACGGTTCATGACGCGAATTTCTTTTTTGTTTAAATAATATTTAATATCTATTGTTTCACAATCTTTTTATGTGTTTTGAGTGATAATTACTTGTCAAGATGTGAACTGAATTATTCGAGTTGTGTGGCTGCCGGCGAATATCGGAAGAAATACGAGAACAAAGACATCAGGTATCTCACAGACTCTAGAGATCTAGACCGTAATTCCCGGAGATGGGGCCATAACGAAAACGGCAACTTGAGTAGACCGAGACCTCTTTGTTTGAGCCCCGCTCACACGCATCCGAAAAACAGGGGAAGTGTGGCGACAAACTGATTTAATTACCTATGTTGGTGTTTTTCTCGACCGGTATTAAGTTGACTTCGATATCATCTCAAGCAACTCTTCACAACAACCAGATCCTCTTAAATCCAACCCTTAGTAGACTTGGGAAGCAGCAATGTACAGAAAAGGACGACCCGTGCTTGCCACCGCCATGGTGGTTGGCGCATCTCGAAGAGCTGCCCAGCGCGAGACGGGACAACAAGCTGGAGCGCAGTCGCAATACGAACAGGACGTGGAGAAGGAGGTGGAGAGGCGCCAGCAAGAAGCCACCGAAGGCGAGGCGCGCACTCAAAAAAACATCGAAGAAGCGCTTCTCAAGGCCGGACTGGGAGCAGGAGTGGAGTGGGCAGTCCCACAGCCTCTGCCAGCACCAGTCAGCAACTTCCACCCCCCCAGGTCCAGCCCGCGGTCCCCCCTCAGAGCTCTCAGTATGCCAGAGCACCACCGCAGCAGGCAATGTACTACAGCCAGTCCATGTCACCGCAGGATGCCGCAAACACACTGGTTCCTCCTCCAACACCGTTCGACTTTGCCTCGGGAACACCGCAGAACAGCCCAATGTCCGGCGAGTTCCCTCAGCAGGCTACTGCTACTTCGCTAGTCTGGGCGCCGGCACCGCCTGCTTTCCCTCCACAAGCAAAGACGGACAAGGGAAAGGCGGTTGCCAATGTGCAGCTTTGTCCGAGCTGCGGGAACGACTGTGAGGTGGTCGATGTGTTTTGCCGAAAGTGCGGACGGGAGCAGGCGGCTGAGTAATGTTGAGTTGGGAAATGGGGGATTTCTGTTCGTTGAGCGGTGGGCGTAGGAAAGCAAACATTGAAACACGAAAAAAAGAACACGGCTCGAGATGAAGTTTTGGTTGATTTGGCTGTGATGTTGCATCCTCGGGCCCTACGGAAGGGAAAGGGACTGGGGGCACTGCACGGTGTTAATCTAACACTTGTTCACGATGTATTTGATTGTCTATCTTGGGTTACTAATTACAACTTGCTTTAGTCTCACCATACTTACGCGGTGTTTTGTGCCAAGCTGGCTGTACAAAACAACTCTTGTGTGTGTGTGTGCAGGCATTCAAATGGGAATAAATTGATCTCGAACTAATTCTTCCTCGCCTGAGGGATTACTATTTTAAAGGGTCGCTCTAAACCACAAAATGGATCTTGCTTGTTTGGTTTACACCTGGCTCATCCTGACACGGAACATCACTGGCTTCACTGTCCCTCCAGGACAGCCCAACGGTGTCTACATGGTCAATTATGACACGCACACCGGAGAAGAAATCCATACACCAGTTCCCCGCTCCTGGTTTCAACCCCAACGATATTCAAAGTCTCAGGGACTCTTCAACCAACAGAGTAACACGAGGGGGGGAACATGAGCACTCCTCCATTGAATGCTACGACTACACCCTGGACGCAACCGCTACAGACATAACCAATATGCGGCTGGACTTGATATGCACCCAGAGTCCGCTCGTCGATAATGGAAGCTGCATATACGCTCTCCAAGATTTTGTTGTGTCCTATTTCTGCAACTGGCTTGATGGGCCCACATTTTGCTCCTCTTTGGAACATCGTACTGCCTGGTATGTATGCAATAAAGCTTGTTGGATAAGTACTTGAAACAGTCTCGAGTTTAACCCTCGGGAGATGGATTGGCGCTTGAAAATCAACGCTAACCTTTATAATTGATATTTATGATAGCGTTGATACGACAGCAGCGTTTGGATGGTATTAGGCTGGCGCAATGTGGACGGAGAGCAATGGTCTCAGTAGTAGTAATGGAGTATCCGCCTATGGCTACGACGATATGAGGAACCCGAATCACAAATTGTGCCAATTTAAATAGGGGCAGTGACTGGTTTCTACTACTAGTACTGATATATACAGGATGTTGCACCCCATGGGCGGGAACCTAGATATTTAAATCCTGAAGGAAGCCTAGGCGGCATCCACAAGCTTCTTGATAAACGCGAGCGCCTCCGAGCCGTACTTGGTGACGTACTGCTGGTGCGAGTTGGCGTCGTTGCCGTTGCAGCAGTAGGGGTCCGTCGAGTCGCAGTAAGATTGGATAATGGAGGGGCTGGCTGGGGCACACTTGAAGCCACTTGGGCGGGGGGAGAACTAGAAGGTGTTGTTAGCTTTTTTTTTTTTTTTTTTTTTACAGACTGGGAAAGCAGCCCAAACGGAGCAAAACTTACACCCTTGTTCTTGCAGGTTCCGACGTTATATGGCAGGCCGTTGATGTTGTGCGGGTCTCCCATGAAGATGGCGGCCTTGACGGCTGCGAGAGCAGTCCCCGTGAGAGTTGCGCCGGCGCCACCACATAGAGCGTTGTCCATGATTTGGCCACCCTAATTTTGAGAGACATGTCAGCTATATCTTATCATAAACGTGCTACAGTAGAAGTGGGTACATACCTGGGAATACCCGATGAGCACAATCTTGGTCTCGGGGCACTTCTTGTTAAAGTCTGTCACGGCCTTGACCACCGCCGCTGTGCCCTGCGACGCCGAGTTCTCGTAGCTGACACCGCCGCAGTTGCTCTGGCCTCCGCAGGCAGGGTAGACAATGGCATCCTTAGTGGACCCTGCGTATGCCGAGGTTACCATGTTTACGAGGCCCTGGGAAGTTCCATAACCCTGGGGCACTGTCGTCTCCCGTGCGCCGAAAACATGGACCTTTGGGCAGGATTGGCGCCCCTGAAGCTCGACAGGGCCAGCGCTGACGAGGCCTGCAAGCAGGGGAAGTGTGACAGCGGAGACCTTCATTTTGACGTCTGTTGTTCAGGTCAAGATTTTGAGCGTACTGGAGAGCGGTGTAAGGCAAAATGAATTGAGGAGCAAGCCGGAGCAGACGCGATACAGTGCAGCTTATATATAAGGAAGTATTGGAAACTATTTCCTTAGTTCGGGCAGAAGGCAAGGAGAGACACCAGCCGCGCGGAATATTAGACAGGTAGCATTTAGAGACGCCCAAGACCATGAAAATTGCGGTTTCCCTTTTTCCCGAGCCGGGGTCTTCATTTCAGGACAATGGAGGTGTGGAGAGCCGGATACCATACCTAGTGAGGGCCACGTGAACAGGGAACGCCACTTGCTGGCTGGCTGTGACTTGAATTTATTAGCAATTATAATACCATTCCGCCAAGAAGTTGCTTTCCCGGAATACGGAACGGAAGACGGATTTGCGCACTAATTATATGGAACACGGTGGTGACGATTTGGGTGGGGCTGAAAAGCCGGGCTTGGCCTATATGTGGGCAAAGACCGACATGAATTTGAAGATGATGAGATTTGGCCCTGTAGAAAGTCATGGTTTTTCTTCCGGCAAAAAGAGAGATAAAGGCCCATCCATGCAGATCTCCTCATCCACAGCAAGCTGAGTATGTTTGTGCAGATGGTGGCAGTGGTTGCCAGGTTGAGCGAGTCGGAGGGTTCAAGTTTCACATTGAGTCTTGGCATGGTGTTTGTGATTATCATCGATATCGACGCAGGCAATGCACGTTCCCCGCAATATCGACCGGATGAAGTGCCGGGCGTGCAAGCCACCCGTCGGGATGAACCAGGGTGGCATTCTGTGGGGAAGCAAGCTTGTGCCTAAATCGACTCCGCTGGCCCCATGGGGAGCCGCCTTTATGCTAAAGCACCCGTGGACATTAGCCCTCTTATTATATGGTGGTTGGAGTTGTTTTTCTGTGGCCAGTGATCAGTTCAAGTGACAGTGGTAAAATAGTTGAAGATGCATGCTGTGTGAAGCGAGTTGACACGTTACATACGTCGGACGTAAATTGATTGATTGCCTTGAGTGTGTCCTTTGTTGAGAACTGGATTGCGGAATCTATGAGCTTTCTATGTAAGTCTCACTGCCTTCGTCCCACTCCAATTCCAGCCGGCGGAAGCCATATCCTGAGATAGCAGCCACGAATACCCTAGCTACAGTCTCGTGACCGCTACCCCATATTCAGTAAGCTCCCGGAGCAGCGAAGGAAAGCAAAGAGCAGGATCCTTTAAAGAACGGAGCTCGTATTACAAGTCTTCGATGTACTTACTGCATCTGCGGCTGATCAAAGACCACGCTTCGACGGACCGGTGATCAATCAGATACCTGTCCCCCGCGGTGTCACTATACCCGTTCAATGCTCCCCTCTTTTCATTCCAGTCGTATAGTTTCGTGTCATCGTTGTCGTTTTTTGCCAGTGTTATGGTTTCTGTGAACAAAGTCATACTTTTCGTCAAACAGCTTCTGAAACCTGGGTCAGTAAAGGCGTTTGCGATACACTCCTCATAATTACTAATAATCTAGGTATTTATGGACAGAAAAGTACCTTACCTTCAGTATCAGACATTCAACTATGCGATAAGCTATCAGATGAACAGCAACAAGATCAAGTGGCATTCCTTCATCTCTTGGTAACGTCTCTAGAGGGACTGGATGGTACGCCTTCCACCCAACCGAGATCGATAAAGCAGAGTGAGCGTGAAGATAGCCGATATTCGAGTGGCAACGCACACGGTCATCGACTACCAACGATAGTCCAGTATCTCCAACTGCGTACGGTCGTGAGTGCTCGTTGATGCATTTCATGTTGAGCTCTGGCCGCGCACTTGAGCGCTTGTTCGAGGGTAATACGATACGCATACGCCTGGCGCCGTGGATTGCGGTTTTCAGGATATTATTATTCGATGAAATGTCCGTGAAGAGGATGTGTCTCATTTCTGCTTGAATTCGATGGCTCAGAAACCTGAGGTAGGGCTGCTGCGTATTATCCGAGTGATGGCCGTCGTCTTGCATCTATCTCTGATCGTGAATGTATCTAGGCTTAACAAGAGCAACGGCAATAAAAAGATGCCTTTTTCTTAGTCCCAAGCAGGATTTCAGCACAATTTTCAGTGTGTTAGCAAGACCATTGATCTGTTCTGACGACGTATAACAGAACGACAGCAGGCCAAAGAATAGATCGATACGTGAAAGTCGGTAGCCAACAAAGCGACGAGGGTTTTCAGCAAAGTTTGTTGTAACTGAGACGAGGGAGAAGGTATGTTCTCGAATGTCGCTGCTTTCCGCGTCCGGGAAAAGCTCAAGAAGCTGCTGGAGACGACGAGTGCTGGAGCCGCTCGTCTTGGATAAGGATGCGGCAAAAGTTTCCCCCCATCTCTCTCCCCCCATGAGGAAAAGGCAACAACAATCTCATTAGGACAGTGTCTCCATTAACACAGTGGCTGCCGCATTGAATGACCAGACTCCGAGCGGAGAAAACTTCTTGTATGATCCATGCACGCCGCCAATAATCCCGTCCCAATAGCCTCCTGATTTGCTTGCTGTGTAGCATTGGACCATTGCTGGGACGCTCCACTCAGATACCATAGTGCCATGTCGCTCTTGTCTGCCTTGGGGCCCAGCCAGGCGATAACATGGTGAGCGCCGCGATAGATCTCAGCCATGGCAGCGACCTGATGGTTCCGCTCTCTGTAATCATGCTGGTTGATGCAGATGGCATCGACCCACACCAAAACTTGGGCGTCGTGTTTGCGCAGCGAAAGCAGGGCATGGAACAGGTTGTTCTGGGCGATGAACGCATTTCCTTCCCCCTGGTCTACCGAGGGTCCGAGTAGGAACCCCATGCATAGGATAATGCCAGGTATGGAGCCGTGTCGAGAATACCTTGCTTGTGGAGGTTAATGATGTCGATCGAGCAATACACTGGCGTGGTGCCATCCCCAGGTTGGATTCTGCAAAGCCGGATGAGAAACTCTGGGTTCTCCTCTGGTGCGATGCCCGGGGTGTCCAGGTCACCGTAGGCGTAGAAAAGTTGCTTGCGGGGGGGGGGGGGGGGGGGGGGGGGCAGACAAATTAAAAAAAATACGGGGAAGGTTTGTAAACGACCCACAAAGGTATAAAAATAAAAAAGGGGGGGGGGGGTTTTTGAGGGGGGGGGGGGGGTGTTTTTACAAACGTCGTGGGGGTGGGGGGTGGGGTGAACACCAGACAAAGAAAAAAACCCCGCCACACCCCCCGCCGGCCGGGGCCCGCGGGCC